>JAFNEN010000001.1:1800000-2112500 GCA_019343175.1 Oedothorax gibbosus | reverse complement strand
GTTATTTATAAGAATAGTAGTTATCAGAAAAGGATTTAAAAAGCAAATAATAATGTTATTTGTATAATGTGTGCGTAGCCCTACCTATTCTGAAACGTGACCTATTTTACCCCACTTGTGGAATTTTTTTTATCTAAAAATAAGTTTTTCCTGTTTTTACTTTGAAACTTCCTGAACTTATTCTTGAAAAGTATATGTACACAATAAGATAAAAAATTAATATACATGTTCTTCTAATTTTTTTTAAAACAATAGTTTCCTACAGCAAGAAAAGTTTCACAAATGAAAACATTGAACGGAACAAACTGTAACTGCACTGTAGAATTTATGGTTAGTTTTGCATATAAAATGATGAACAGTATCAATAAAATATAAAACTAGCATCAGGAAAAAAATTATTTCGTTTGTTTCTAAGGATTTTTTTTAAACTGACCTATTTTACCCCTTGACTTATTTTACCCTTCCTGAACCTGATGAAAGTTTACTCTCTTATCATATGATCTTATGCCGTAAGCAAGTAGCGCATTATGCTACCAGTGTTTTAAAAAATAATAAAAATTATTAAGTATAATTTTTCTCAAAACATTTTACCAAAATATCTAAAAGACATAAAATTTTAAACAATTACCAAGACATACAAACGAAGTATATTATAATATTCTAAAATGCATAGTTAATACTCACCCGACTTACAATATTTACACAAGCAGATTTTAGTATAAATTAATGTTTAGTTTTTTTAGAGTAACTAAATATTTATTATATGCATTAAGTTTGAAAATCATGGGCAAAATTTAATAAAGAGATTTAATAAACTTTTTTATTATAGTTATTTTTTTAAAGTATTAAACTTGCAAACTTTGTGTTACATTCAGTATGATTGAAGCGTTTTTAGAGACAATTACTAAATCTTTACAAAATCGGAGAATAAACTACCCGTTTCATGATTATTATCAAATATATTTTTAGTTATTTAGCTTTAGTAAAAATATTAACTTAAATTTCTCACTTGTTTTCCACTAAATAAATCTGATACTTTTTATCCTGTTTAACTGTTTCTTTAACAGGTTATTGTGTAGTTTAATTTAATGATTGCATTTAAAATGTATTTTTTTTAAAGTTAGAGATAGTGTTTACTTATAATTTATAAACTGGTGAATTTTATTTATCACAGTAACAAGATTTTCATTTTAAAAATTAACTTATTTCTTAGCACAAATATATACCCTGTTGAATATGTTAGTATTGTATAATACTTAATGTAATACAGAATACGTTAAATAATCCGTGAAACATCAACCTCCATCAATGATTTTCCTGTGTAAAATTTATTGATAAAGAGAAAGGAGAATTTTTTTGAAACCTCGAAGTATTATTTCTGGTATTAAATAGACTACTTTAAATTTTAAGTATTAACAATTAACGCCCGTATTCACCGCAACGCGAGTGATTGGCGTTAACTGATGAGTTGATATACCCGCGTATTTGCCGCGTTCACCCTCGTTAACGAAATCGCTATTCACCGCGTATTTTGAACACCGAGTATATGAATTCAGGAGTTAGCGAACGTTACTTACGCCCGTATTCACCGCAACGCGAGTGATTGCGTTAACTCATGAGTTGATATACCCGCGCATTACCGCGTTCACCCTCGTTAACGAAATCGCTATTCACCGCGTATTTTGAACACCGAGTATATGAATTCAGGAGTTAGCGAACGTTACTTGCTCAGGGCGGCATATGATTCGTTGAAAATAACTCACTCTTTCTTTACCCACAATCCTTCGCTTTTCTGTTTTGATTTTTCTCTCCGTGCAAACGTGTATTTCTGTGTTAATTATTTAATATTATTATTTATTCGTTATTATTTACAATTTTATTTATTATTTATAATCTTTATTTTACATTCGTTTTTGTTGTTATTGCATTTTTAAAGTATTTATTTCTAATTACTGAGATGCAAGCAGAAAACGTAAAAAAACGTGTTTTTTACACAAACTACAAGAAAGAACTTATTCTTAATTTAATCAAACCACAAATTAAAATAATTGAATGCAAAGAAACGAACAAAGCAAGTAATGTAAAAAAAACTAGAAGCGTGGCAAGAGATTGCTGGTTCATTTAACGACGATATTAATAGGTACCTCCAACAGAAGTGCCTCCCAATTGCTAAATTGGTACAAAAATAGCAAGAAAAACACAAATGTGCGGCTTGCAACTTTGCGGCTTCGAACGCGAGTTTCTCTACATTTTCTATTCTCATGTTTCTCCAAAAATTCGAGGTCCCTTAAAACACTCAAACCGTTCAAATCAAATTTTTCCACTTTTGGTAATAATTTCAGAAAATAAATAAATCAGGATAACGAATACGAAAAAGGAATGGCGATAATCACAACACACAGAAATTCGATTGTGCGCATGCGTAACTCGGAAAGTTCCGCGTTAATGCTCCCAATTCGGCGAGTTAACTTTTGTACCTATGGTTGAGATAAATCGGGAGGTAATTTGAGCGGTGAATACGGTTTTCCCCAAACGAGGTGTTAGGACCGGTTTTCGCGGGATAACTCAGAGTTGAAGAAAGCGGTGAATACGGGCGTTAGACTTCCATCAAAACACAAACACAGGAGAGTAATGGATGAGAGAATAAGAGACACTAATGAGATACGAAGGGACATTTAGTAGATAAGAAGAGATATTGATGAATTACAAGAAAATAAATACTGCAAGTTACAAGAAATGTGGGAGACATTTAAAAATTTAAACTAAATGTCCCTACTCTTCTGTTGCTTACATTATTATATTGCCAACATTTTGTGCAACAAAAGTATTTGACGAAAACCATAAATATATATATATATATATATATATATATATATATATATATATATATTATATAGTATATATTGTATATGTATATGTAGTATATGTATATGTTATATGTTATATGTATATGTATATGTGTATATGTTATATGTGATATGTATATGTGTATATGTGTATATGTTATATGTTGTATATGGTATATGTGTATATTGTATATGTTGTATATGTATATGTGTATATGTGTATATGTGTATATGTGTATTGTATATGTATGTATATGTGTATATTGTATATGTATATGTTGTATATGTGTATATGTGTATATGTTATATGTGTATATGTGTATATGTTTGTATATGTGTATAGTGTATATTGTATATGTGTATATGTATATGTGTATATGTATATGTGTATATGTTAATGTGTATATGTATATGTATATGTATATGTATATTATATATAGTATATTATATATATATGATATATTATATATATTATATATAGTATATTATATATATATGTATATTATATTATATTATATATATATATATATATATATATATATATATATATATATATATATATATATATTTGCTAAAATCAGAATCTTAACCAAACAAGAGTAATTGACATGGGCATCAACAATATAATAGTAAGTGTTTTTTATGCTTTTAATTTTGTGGAAACATTAATTGGAGAAGAATAGACTTTAATGAGAGAATATATACTTAGGAGAGAAGAAGATATATTGATGAATTACAAGAAAATAATTATGTAAGAAAACAGAAGGACGGCATTTGAAAATATAAACTAAACGCTGTCCTTTTGTTTTTCTTACATTATTATATTGCCTACATTCTGTGAAACCAAAGCATTTGACGAAAACCTTGTATTCGCTAAAATCAGAACTTAAACTAGTAAGAATATCTGAGATAGGTCTCAACTATATCGTAGTTAAAATATTTTTATGCTTTTCATTTTGTGGTAAGTAATGATTTTCTTATTCATCATGATTATTAAATAACTAAATTAATAGGTAATTTAAATTTAAGATTAGAAAAACTTCAAGCATTAAATAAAGGTATTACCAACTATTTATTTTAATGAACGGAGTTTAGAGAAGCATTGATGTTTTATAAAATAATACTCTAAGTCGTAATATAGATTAAGATATTTGAAAAATTTAACTAAACACCCTTTTTTATTAGTTTATTACCTACATGTTTATAAGTAAAACTATTTGAAGTGAAATCTTATATTTGCTATAATAATTTCTTTAAAGCTTTAGGAATCATTGAATGGATATTAACTACTTAAATTTCAAGGGTTTTTTTAAAGTTCCTTGTTAAGCTTAGTTTAATCCATTATTAATGCAATTAGTAGAAAATTTTAAGGCAGAATACGAATTAAAATGTCTAACTAGTTCCATGTGAAAATACAAGCTAGCTTATTATGTAACCATGGGTGAATTTACTAAATAAGTAAATTTTAGTATCTCGGACAAGTTTTACCTCTAGCATCAAGGAAAGTTAAGACTTACCTGATTAATACTAGTAAAAATTAATAAATTCCTCTAGAATTTATCAATAGTGAATATATATTTAATATTTCATCCATTGATGCAAATTTACCGTAAGGGGAAAAATATCTGTTTTTTTTCTGTCTGAAATTAAATTGTTTCTTTTCACTAAAAATATCTAACATAAATATTTTTTTAAAACAATTATAGTTTTAAAGAGCTTACACTAAGTTTTTGTATTACATATTTATTTTATAATTTAAAGTTTTTTTTTTAAATTATATACTTATGTCTGCGGATTGGTTATTCGTTGCAACTTTAATAAAAAAGAAATCGAAACTTGGGTACGTAATAAAAGTGTTGTACCTACATTTTATACAATGTACAGCCTCCTAGCTTAGATCTTGACAATTATCAAGTTTGGCTGTTTTTCCAACTAAGTGGTCAAAAGTAAGTTGATTTCTACTATTTTTGTCAATAAAAACTGTTATTTTGTATTTAATTCATTCATAACAAATGTTTTTGGAAGTCGTATTATAAAGTCGAAGCTTCCTACTTGGAGTTGGACACATAATTCTTTGGATTTTTGGAAGATATTGAATTATTCTTTTTTGTAAATTGTTATGTTCATGAATTTAACTTTTATTTGAGTCAATACATTTGACAGGGATCCTGTGCAATTGCTATCATGATCTGTCTAAATGTATTTATTTGAATTTAAGAATTTCTACGTGGAAGTTAGGTTAGTACTTTTGTGTGAATTTTAATTCCAAGTATTAACAATTTAGACTGCCATAAAAAAAATCTTAGTAATTTACATGGATTTGCAATTATCAACTTACGTTTAAGTTCTTTAAAGAAATTTCAAGTTCCGAATGAGAAAGAGGAGACATTAAAAAGAAAATAAAAGAAATTGATGAAAGATGAAGAAACATAAATGAGAGAAGAAGATACATTGATTGGAGAATATGAGACAGTAGTTGGGGAAGAAGAGGCATTAATGAGAGAACACACATTTCGGAGAGAAGAAGAGATATTGATGAATTACAAGAAAATAAATACTGTAAGTTACAGAGGAAGGGTAGACATTTAAAAATATAAAATAAATGTCCCTACTCATCTGTTGCTTACATTATTATATTGCCTACATTTTGCGCAACAAAAGATTTTTAACGAAAAACCTTGAATTCGCTAAAATCATAACTTAAAATAGCAAGAATACATGAGATAGGCATTAACTATATCGTAGTTGGAATATATTTTTTATTCTTTTCAGTATTAAGGTAAGTAGTGGTTTTCCTATACATTATGAGTATTAAATAATTAACCTAATAGGTAATTTGCATTTGAGATTAGAAAAACTTCAAGCACTAAATTAATATATTTCTTATTATTTATTTTAACGAACAGAGTTTAGAGAGCATTGATGTCTTCCTCTCAAATGTACTTATCAAATATGAATATTTATTTAATATTTCATCTATTGAAGCAAATTTACAGATAGGGGAATAAAAGGCTGTTTTTTTCTGCCATATATTAAATTATTTCTTGTCACTAAAAATATCAAAAGTAAATATTTTTTTATAAAAAAAATATACAGTCTTAAAGATCGTATACTAAGTCTATTTTAATATTTGTTTTACAATTCCAAAGATTTTTTAAAATTAAATGTTAATGTCTTCGGAATAGTAATCCCTTTTACCTTTAATATAAAGAATCGAAATTTTGGTACATAAAAAAAGTGTGGTACCTAGATTTTAAACAATGTACATCCTCCAAACTTTAATCTTTACCATGATCAGGTTTGGCAGTTTTTCCAACAAAATGGTCAATCGTAAGTTGATTTCTACTATTTTTTAAACTGATCAATGAAAACTGGTGTTTTTATTTTATTTATTCATAACAAATGTTTTTAGAAGTGGTTAATGAAAAAACGTAGCTTCCTATTTGGAGTTGGACACCTAATTCTTTGGATTTTCGAAAGTTATTAAATCATTTTTGGTACATTTTTATATTCCTGAATTTTACTTTTATTTAGTGAATACTCTTGGTTGAGATCATGTGTCCTTGCTATCATGATCTCGCTAGACGTATTTAGCTGAATTTAAGTATTTCTACGTGGAAGTGGTACAGTACTGTAAGTAAACTTTGTAATTTTACCATGATTTTTTTTCATATCGTTACACACCAAGTCAGGAATAAGCTGAATACACTAAAAATATAATATTAATATTCTACAAAACACTGCCTTACCCAGTGTCGTGCAACCTTCCACAGATTTCAAGCACATGTATAATCTGCTTGAATACTTTCGGCTGTCTATTTCTGGCCTTCCTTAGAAATCACGGAAGCAAAGAAGCCAATGGGCATCTTATATCTAAACTTTTTGTTAGAAAACTGGTTATTCCAAATAATACTTCAAACAAAGAAAAAAGTGAACATTTAGGCATTAGTTTAACACGTGGCATAATTGGCAGTTGAAGATCTTCGTGGAAGAACGTGCAAACTGACATTTAAAAAAAATCGAACTGTTTGTATCAATAATATTATGCCCTCTTCTTTTAAAGGTAACAAGAATCCCTTTTCATAAACTTTTAGTTAAGTATAAGCATTTTGTAAGCCGTTTTTAACGTATATAAGTGCAAACGAAAAACTGTACTGCTTATGTTTTCGTTTTCATCTTTTTGAAACTTACAACGTTCTTCCGCTAAACTCTTCAATTGTTTAAAGTGCTTCGAGTACCGGGACTCTTTTGAAAAAGCGTATGCAAGATAATTGTATAAGTTTTGGATTGTGATTTTAAACAAGTTTGAAATATATTTTCTAGTTTCATTTGTTTGAGGGAAAACAATTAAAATGTAAAAGTAATTAGCGCTTAAATTTGAATCCTTTTTAATTTTCCAAGATTAAGATTTTGTATTTATCAAAGCTTTAATAAAACCATAAACTACCCGGTTCACGATTGTTATTAAATGTATTTTTGGTTGTTTAGATTTATTAAAAATATCGTCTTAAATTTCTCACTTGTTTTCCACTAAATTAATCTGATACTTTTCATCCTTAATTATTTCATAAAATTTAAATGTTTATTTAACAGGTTATTGTGTAGTTTTATTCATTGATTATGCCTTTAAATGGATTTTTTATATAGTTAGAGACAGTTTTGGTTACAATTTATTAACTGGTGAATTTCATTTTTACAGTATTTTCATTTTAAATATAAACTAATATCTCAGCAAAAAAATATGCCCTGTTGAATATGTTAGTAGTGTATAATACTGAGTAATAGGATGCATAATAGGTTCCATTAAACAACAAACCAACGCTTTCCACATGTCAAATTGATTGAGAAAAGGTTTTTTGAAATATTATTTCTGGTATTAAATAGAATTTTACTTCCAAGTATTAACAATTTAGACTTTTGACTTCCATTAATTAACATGGATTATCAACTTACATTTGAGTTATTTAACAAGCTGCGAATGATACAGAAGAGACATTGATAAGAGAATAAGAGACATTGATGAAAGAGTAAGAAACACTAATTGGAGAAGAAGAGACTTTAATGAGAGAATATATACTTAGGAGAGAAGAATATATATTGATGAATTACAAGAAAATTAATACTGTAAGAAGAACAGAAGGACGGCGTTTGAAAATATAAACTAAACGCTGTCTTTTTGTTTTTCTTACATTATTATATTGCCTACATTCTGTGAAACCAAAGCATTTGACGAAAACCTTGTATTCGCTAAAATCAGAACTTAAACTAGTAAGAATAGCTGAGATAGGTATCAACTATATCGTAGTTAAAATATTTTTATGCTTTTCATTTTGTGGTAAGTAGTGATTTTCCTATACATTATGTGTATTAAATAATTAACTTAATAGTTAATTTGAATTTAAGATTAGAAAAACTTCAAGCACTAAATTAATGTATTACTAAATATTTATTTTAATGAACGGAATTTAGTCAAGCTTTGATGTCTCCCTCTCGAATGTACTGGAATATTATATATTTAATATTTCATCTATCGAAGCAAATTTGCAGCAAGGGGCGTAAAAAGCAGTTTTTGCCACCTGAAATTAAATTGTTTTCTTTCACTAAAATATCTATTGTTAATATATTTTAAATACTTATACTTTATCAAAGAACATACACTAATGATTTGTTTTTTATTTTTACTTTACATTTCAAAGGTGTTTTTTAATTAAATATTAATGTCTTCGGAATGGTTATCCGTTGCACCTTTAATATAAAAGAAATCGAAACTTGGGTACATAATTAAAGTGTTGTACCTAGATTTTATATAATGTACATCCTTTTAACTTTAATCTTTACAATTATCAAGTTTGGCTGTTTTTCCAACTAAGTGGTCAAAGGTAAGTTGATTTATTCTATATTCGATACTGATCAATGAAAACTGATGATTTTTATTTAATTTATTCACAACAAATGTTTTTAGAATTGGTTATTATAAAGTCGAAACTTCTTATTTGGAGTTGGACACATAATTCTTTTGGATTTTCAGAAGTTATGAATTATTCTTTTATGAACATTTTTATATTCTTACATTTTACTTTTAATTGGGTACATACTTTTAGTTGAGATCATGTGCAATTGCTATCATGCTCTCGCTAGATGTATTTACTTGAATTTAAGTATTTCTACGATGAAGTTAGGTTAGTACTGTAAGCAAACTTTGTAACTTTACCATGAACTTTGGGCATAATGTTACACACCAAGTCTGGAAAAAGCTGACTAAACCAAAAATATAATTGGAATATTCTACAAAACGCTGTGTTACCCAGTGGCCTTGCAACCTTCCACATACTTCAAGCACATGCAAAATCTGCGTTATTTTGTTCAGCTCTCGATTACTAGCCTTCCTTAGAACTCACGGAAGCAAAGCAGAGAAGCCAATGAGGATCTTCTCTCGAAACTTTTTGTTGGAAAACTGATTAATCCAAAGAAAACTTCAAAGAAATAAAAAGTGAGTGATCTTTCTCATAAAATTGTGTTCTACAATTTCAAACTATTTTTTTCTATTTTTGTGCTACGGGTCTACATTAAAAAAAAATTCAAGCTCCGACTGATGCAGGAGCGATATTGATAGAGAATAAGAGACATTGATGAAAGATGAAGATACATTAATGAGAGAAGAAGGGACATTGACTGGAAAAGAAGAGATATTGATGAAATACAAGAAAATAAATACTGTAAGTTACAGTGGAGTTGGAGACATTTAAAAAAATGAACTAAATGTCCCTACTCTAATGTTGCTTGCATTATTATATTGCCTACATTTTTTGCAACAAAAGTATTTGATCCATGAAAACTGGTGTTTTTTTTTATTTAATTTATTCATAACAAATGCTTTTTGAAGTGGTTATTATAAAGTCGAAGCTTCCTACTTTAAGTTGGACACGTAATTATTTGGATTTTTGGAAGTTATTGAATTATTATTTTTTTGTAAATTATGTTCTTGAATTTAGCTTTTATTTGAGTCAATACATTCGGCAGAGATCCTGTGAAATTGCTATCATGATCTCGCTAGGTGTGTTCACTTGAATTTAAGTATTTCTACGTGGAAGTTAGGTTAGTACTTCAAGCAAACAAGTCTATAAGAACTATTTATGCGAGACAAATTAAGTTTAACGAAAAATCGAATTGTAAAGGCCTACCGATAACGTTTTTATTCAGAAATGATGGTGTTAATAGTTTTCACAAAGTCGCCGTTACTGGGTTTAACATAACTAAAAATGATATTTCTCAATCAGTACAAATTTACTGATGTCGTCATAAATTAAAAAAAAAAAACAGCGGTAAAATTAGCAATAAAAAAGTGTCAAATCCTAACAGTGCTTATTTTTATCTTTGCGTAATCTTTAATTTTTTTTTTACAAAAGCTCCCTTCAACTCACTGCTTAATTAATAAACTTTCAGTAAACCAAATTTCGTTTGGACCTAAAATTTTAACTTCTGTAGTAATTATTTTTTTTATTAAAATATAGTTGTTGTAGTTATTGATTTCTTGTTTTTCTGTCAATTTTATACTAATATATTTATCCCTCAATTCCTTTATTATATTAAAACTATTGAATTAATGTTGAAATAAAAGCAAAGATATGCTAAAAAGAGCAGCTGAAATGAGTTTTGAAATTAATTTACTATTTGCATTAAATGAAATTAGATGTTCTTTTTTTTAATATTTCTTAGTTTATGTAACCTAAGGAAATTATAATTATTGGCTAATGCTAGTTGGAATTTTGCTGAATTCATTGAAAATATAAATTGTGATTTATAAATATATAATATTTGTGAGTTTTTAATTGTGTTCTAGTCTTTTGATGGCTTTCGAGTTGCATTTATTTGTTTAAAAAGAAGCACTGTCAAAAGTAAATTTCTAAACATATTAACTGACGTTTTCGAGCAAAATTATTTTTACTAACAAACTTGTTGACTGATTTTTTAGAAAAAACAATGAAACCTAATTTAATAAATTAAATGTAATAATTTGGTATTTAAACCATAAAAAATCAATACAAAAGCTTTTTACGACTAATAAAACAATGCTATTCAGTAAAAGTTTTAGGTTTAAAAAAATGATACATATTTGATACCACTTACTACTTAAGCAATAGATATACTTTTCCTTTTATATTTATTCTATTTAGATTTGTCAATCGGTGGTGCAAGTAAAGAATTCATTTAAAAGTTATAATAACGAAACCCACAAAAATAACAGGCCTTTTGACTTTGAATCTATTTTTGATGTGTTTATCGACATATGTGTTAGTTTTAATGAGCCTATTTTAAATTTGCTAAAGGACTTTTATGAAATAAAATGTATAGTATTGTATGTGTAATGGTTGTAAGCCAGTGGATCTCTTATAATAAGTAAGTATATACATATTTTTTCATTTTGTTGGCATTTTTAAACGGTTTTAATCCGTTAAAATACTTAAAATTTCCGTAAAGTTTTTTTGCAGTGCAATTAAATTTACTACTACCACCATAAATAAAAGCAATGCTAATGACATTAATACTCAGTTTATATTAACGGTATTTTCCGTGTATAAACAAAAACTGCTATAGACGAAAAGTATTTAACACGCATTCTAAACTAAAATAATTGAATTTTTTTTCAGGTTTCTCTGAAAAGATTTATGTTAGAAAATGAATCTTCTGTATTTTTTATAAGAACATTACTGATTTTGTACTGCAAAAAATTGGTTATTTGCTTGTAATGATTACATAAGTAATTACTCCATCATTTTTGACTCCAAAACTGTTACCACAAGCACAACAATCATTGTGCTCCAAAGGCAGGAGATGTGCGTACATAGGACCGTACGTAGGTTCACTCCATTATATTTGTATAGTAAGAGGATTTATGGCTCATATGGTATACGTAGTCAAATGCAACAATTTTATCCATGTTTAAATCTTAGAAGTGAAAGCCACAACACGTTAGTTGAGGAAGAAGGTTTGAAGATGTAAAAGTAAAATTTTGGATATCAGATATTTATTTTTTCAAAGGTAACAAGTAAGTGTTAATGAATACCTACTAAATAATGTTTTTCTACATATTTGCTAACAAAATATGCATATCCATGTATATCTGTACATATATATGTAGATAGTTGAAACTTACGCATTAATATTTACTTACTGGTAAATATTTTTTATTTTAATATTTAATTTAAGAATATTTGCAATTTTGCAAAAAACGCTTGTTATGTATGAATAAATGTATATCAATAAAAAAAATTAAGTCAATTCCTGAACAGTTGATCTGCCATTTTCTGGTGTAACAATCAAAATAACTTATTAAACGTAGTTTTACTCAATAATTTTTCAATAACTTTAAATAATCTGTATTATTTTTTTTAAAAAAGGGGGTAATAAAAAGTAATTCAATAAATAAAATTAATTTTTTATATCATAAAAATTCTACACTAGATTTTCTTAAATAAATATAAAGTAATCCTATCAAGTTAAATTTGCATACTTTTAAAAGTTTCAAGAACATCATGGGTTCATTATAGCTCCGAATGCATTGTTTTAATTTTGAACATGCATGTTCTCTCTCATATTTGGGAATGATACAGAAAAAAAAACCTATCGTAGTATGAGCTACATTTAGGTCAATAGATGGCAGCACTGTAATAACTTATTGGGTTCGTTTGACATTTTGAATATCGTCGCACTAGAGCTACACGAGGGCTAATGTCGACAGGCGCCGTATTTTAGAACAGCAGTCAAGTGACGAACCGACATGTGAATAAGCACCCAACGCAACCGTTAAGAGCAACAAATAACTTATTGGGAACTTAGAGGGTGTGCAAGTTGTGGAAACCCAGTTTAATTTTAGATAGTAAAAAGAAAGTGAATAGCTATTTTAACAAAACAGTCCTTAGTTTAGTTTAGTTTGAATTATCGTCGCAGTAGAGCTACACGGCAGTCCTTAGTAAATTAGAAATAGGAGGCTCTAAGTCAAAAGTCCAAAAACTAGGTACTTAATAAATAAAAATAGAAATTGTCATGTTTACTAATCGTTTTTTTTAATTTTTGGAAAATGGAGGGTAATGTGGAAACACCATAAAATTACAAAAAATCAATGTGTAAACACATTATGTTGTAGCCATATTAAAATACTACGAAATATGAAAATGCTTTTGATGACTAGTAACGCTTGGTACTGTACAAATTTTTGAGAAAAATTAAAGTATAATCTAATTATATGACACGCAGAATGGATCCAAAGATAAATTTTTTTTGTAGCACAATGATCTTAAAAATTCATAAAATGATTAGTCCTTTAAAAAAAATATTTACCAAAACAGCAGCTAAAATTGTAATAAAGGACTAACATTTATTATTTAATATTTTAAGAGATATGAGCATTTAAATAAATAAAAATCCGTTATCTTGCGGTAAATTTTCTTCATTATATGTTTATTGTTGATTAAAATAAACAAAACTTTCTGGTCATGATACACTGTATGAAATTATTTCATACAAATTTAGAGCAAAGAATTTTATTAATTATCTGTGTATTAGTGCTATACTTTTATGAGTGGTATTAATCAGGTAACTATTTACGATACTATTAATAATTTAAAAGTATCTAAATATTATTATCAAATTATTATTCAATCGTTGGTGATAATTCTGCTATCAACAGAATATTTACCCACAAAATAACTTATAACGCTTAGGACTTAACATAGCTATATCTACCCCTATATAATATTATAAAAAAACTACTGTATAAAAATATAGTGTGAATATGAATATAAGTTTAGTAGTAAGTCGAAATTCAAAAATAAATATTATTTTTTTTAGCAAATCGCATTTTTACTACTTTTTTATACATTTATTTGAAAAGAGGAATATGAAAAGCATTCATAAAATGCCTATTTTTTTTCTTTTTTTTCATTAAAGCATTTCAGCTGATGGGAAAGAAAAGGGATACACACAAGAGTCACTTATAATAACGTGTTAAGGGGGACCAGACCCCCAAAAATTTTCGAAAATGACATTTCAATATATTTAGTGTTTCTTAAAATATGAAATCTTAGCTTTTCAACTGTATCTTGCATAAAAGTTTCGAGTACAGGAAGTATTTTTAATATTTTTTAAAACAAACGTTGTTTAGGTAAAATCCAGTCATGTTTTATAGGTAAGAAACCATTATTGTTTACTTTAAACGGTTATATCTCAAAACTTACTTTTTCAATGTTCATATACCTTTTCTCAAAATCTACTGTAAGTATCAGCCTGAAATTTTTTATACGTATTTAAGAAGTATATTTCTAAAAACCGCTGGAAGGATTTGACTATAAATATCTTACTTTTTAAAAAATATATTTTTGATGTTTTTAGGTAAAAAAATATGTAGTTTCACTTAAAAAATTATAATTTAAAAACTAAACAACATTTTTTTTAAATGCCTTCATTAAAGTTTAGTTAAACATCCATTTAACAACTAGTAAAAATTTCATTAAAAAGTATCAAATAGATTCTGAGAAAAAGGTACATAAAAAATGTCATTTTAACGTGGGCTTCAATGGAGGGTTCCGGTCCCCCTTAAATTGAATATATGAGTTTAGCGTCAAAGCAATCATGTGAGCATATGTAACAGATCATAGACTACATGCATAGCCTCAATGTTTATCCAGAAATGCATCATTTACATGGCATACATTTTATACATCATTTTAGTAACATTATTTACATTCTTCATCTAATTCATGAGGTATTTATTTAAAAAAAATATTTTTACCAAAACCCAATTATTTATATGAAGTGTAAGCAAAATATTCGTCACGCATATTAATTTAAATATTTACATTATTTTACCACTGAAACCAATTGAGTATATGCACGGCCAACTTCAAAAACAAGGCCAGAGAAGCTCTTTCAAACATGAGCGTAGACGGAAATTTTGACGTCACTGTTCCCAGTGCCAAAGATCGAGAAACTAGTTCGAACGCATTCGGAACCCTAAAATTGTGGTCTGCCTAAAATTGTGGTAACGAGTGGTTCCGAACAGGTTTCGAGACAGGTTGTCTTCATCTTCGGAACAACGTCAACCAGAACTATGACGTCAAAATTTACGTCCCCGAGCTTGTTTGGGAAAGCTTCTTCGGCCTTAGTAGTTGAGTAAGCCGTGGTATGTGACAAAAATAACTTACCTCTTGCTGTCTTCTTGATCAATGTAACTTGGAAGATCGCTTTGATTCTTTGGTTCTTCATAGGAGACATTCACTAGCCTCTTTGAGGACCCATTTTGCAATCTGGTTCTTAAAGCAGCCGATATTTCCTGCTGAGAATGAAAAGTCTGGCTACTGACATTAGTCTGTTGGCTGATTATATCTATTCTTTTCTTAGGTTTAGGCTTTAAATCCGGTTTGTATTGTTTTTCGAAAGTTTGATCCTCCAAACGAGTATCTTGCAAAATTTGAACAGGTTGTTCTGAAGTTAAGGCAGAAGCATTTCTATTTGGCCAACTTGTTGCTGTCTCAATTTCAGATCTAAATTGGTTAGCTACTGAAATATCAGCACGCAAATCTTTCTTTATCGTTTTACTTTCAGAAATATCGTTTTGTGGCTTTATATTGGTGTTTTGATTCATTTTTGATGTAGTGGAAATCGGCAATGGAGGAAGCGGTCTCTCTGAGATCTTTTTTAAATTAGGAATATTGATATCATCAGGTAGACTATGATTTCTAGGATATTTTATTATATCCATCTCTTCTATAGATTTTATACTGACATCATTAGGTCTGTCAGACATAACCCTTTCACGTTTATGTTTATTTTGCATTTCTTGAACCAAAGGCTCATGTTTTTGTTCAATTTTAAGGATGGCAGGATCAGTCACAGAACAATGTATTGCAATATCAGGTATAACCTGAACTTGTGAATTTGGTTTAAAATTATGCTCGTTAGAAACACCAGTTTTTGGAGATAAATGCTGCGAAAATATTTCGGGAGGAAACTTCGAAACTGGTGGTGGTCTATCGGGCAATGGTGGTTTTGTGGTATTCTTCTCATCTTGTTGCACTGTTTTATTTGTATTTTTAATTTGTAATGGTGAGAGCACAGGATCAACAGTTTGGGTAAAACTATCTTCAAAGTCATATAAAAATGGTGCTGTTGGCTGAGGCTCAAAGCTCTCGCATTTATTCCGTTCAATAAAATTCATTGATTTTGTTGTACTGTCCGAAATCCTTTTCTCTTCATCAACCAAAGAAGGTGAGAGTTGTTCGTCATTTCTTCGTTCAAAGGGTATGGTAGTGTCTTCCTTTTTAAAAGGAGGCTGATTTTTAATAACTTTGCTAAGAAACGAAAAAGCTTCGGGTTTTAGTTTACTTGGAGTTTTTTGTGGGGATGTAACAATATTTGAGTGTTGATTAATTTCCAATCCTTCTTTAGTTTTTTTATTATTATTATGATTTGCATTGTTAATATTCAAGGGTTTAATAGAAGGTTTCACCGGAAGAGGAGGCGTATTTCTAGAGTTAAGTTTTTCCCTTTCATCATCCAAGTGCTTTGTGCTTTGCCTTAAGTCTTTATTCAACAAGTTTGGTTTTAAATTTTGATGTAACTCATTGTTTAAGTATGAAAAGGCTGTTTTTGGAATTGCTCCAAATTTTGTTTCTGATAATTCTTTACGGGGTGCACTGGTTGTAGTAGTTTCAGATTCAAGAATGTTCTTTGCTGATGAGCATTGTAGAGGCGGCATATTACCATACAGCTTAGCTACAAAAAATGAACAAATTCCAAAATAAAAATTGTAATAATCTGTTAATGCTTTTTCTACATTTTAAAATGAAGCACTTCGTGTAATTAAAATATCATTGGTTTTTATTTTAAATTTATTATACAACATTTCAGTGACTATTTAAGTTAGATAAAAAAAAGACTCATCTTATATACATACAAACTTTGTAAATATATGAGTTTTGAAGCATTTAGGAGTCTGTGTAGAGTAAAAATCAAAAGTCTATAACTTCGGTCAGCAACGGATACAACATTTGAAGTTAAATTATGAAGTATCAACTGCAACATAAGATAATAGCGGTGGTTTTGCTACTTTTCTGATGAACAAAGATGAAAAATAACATAAGAAACTTCTAAACGTCGTCGATTTGAACTCAATTTATCAATGTCCGTTAATTGTTAGAGCTGTAAAGAGGGAGGCTCAGTTCCATAGAACTAATGCAAAATTTTTGAAATAACAAGTTCTTCCGAAGTATTGCTGTAAAGTAAAAGTTTCTTTTTCACAAGGTAAGAAAATCGCTTTAAGAACAAAATAAAACAATTTGAAGAGTACAGGCGAAAAAGTTCATCGACTGGGAATCAGAACGTAATGAGGTCTGCTTGGCGAGTAGTGGTGATCGGAAACCGGTTTCTTGATTGGTTTGAATCTCGATCACAGAGATAGTAAACCCGTGATAAGAACCAAAGCAAAACTGGTTTCTTCACACCAGTTTAGGTAATGACTCGCTATCTTCGCCAAGTAGACCTGATGCAGACAGATTCCCAGTCAATGAAAGGGTTCTTCCCCTGTACTCCTCATTTGTAAAAGAAAATACAATTTAGTTCCTTAATTCAAAAATATATTTTGGCGAGGAACTTCAGCGCCATCTAATGAGTCCTAATCAAATTACGGTTTGCTATCGGATATTTTTAAAAGAAGCGAATTTTCCAAACTAATTTACTGGTATTTATAGAAAGAGCGAAAAATATAAATTTCAATGAAAAAAATTTAAATTTCTTACCTTCAATGTGCTCATTTATTTTATTGTCTTCGATTTCTTTCGAATAATCCTGAAAATAAAATTGTCGAAATATAGTTTTTGTATTTAGTGATTTTAATTAGTTAATATCAGTTTTAATATTTATACAATTGAGTATCAACATCAGATTGAAATAATTTTTCTGGAGGCACAATTATTTTATGGGCAAAAATGGCACATAAAAGTTTGTAGAAATTAAGATTCCCTACAATTAAACTTCCGATCTGTTCAGGTTTTTGTTCGAATTGAAATAATACTTCAACCCAATATGAACAGTATTCTCAATATGGATACCAATTATATCTTTAGACTATACAAAAATATCTAGACCAATAATATCTAGAAGAACAGAAATCCCCATGTTATGTTGTTGTACCTCCAGGGCATAGCCTGGAAGGCAGAAGGGAAGCAGTAGCTTCCATTGGCACAAGGCTTTTAGCACCCATGAGGATTGGAAGTCTGACATTTTCTCTGAGATGGCGCCACCTGGAGAAGGGATGCACTTTTCTCGAAACAACCTGCACCCATGGAACTGCGTTATGACCGCCCACGTACAGAACTTTCGGACTCATAGATTTAACGAGCACGTTCCCCGCATGTACTCAGGACAACACACACATCCATGCCTTTTCCGGGATTCGATCCCGGGCCCACTGGCATGACAAGCTAGGATCGAAACCCACATACCGGTTGGGCGACACCCCCATGTTATATAAGCACATTGTAATTTAATTGCTAAAACGTATAACAGCAAAATCTGAATACACGTAACGTAACGGTTATAAAATAAGTGCTTCTCCTCAAAGCAGTCATTATTTAGAAAGATCTTATGAAACTTGGAATGCACGTACCTTCAATAGATAACGCAAACGCATCGTATTAAGGAGTAAAGTCTAGCCAGTTGCTTTTTTGCAGCGTTTTGTCATTCATCGAAAAAAACTTAAATTTAAAATAATGGCACAAATTATGCGTTTTAGCATTTTAAGTTGATTTTTCATTAAAAAAGTCGATAAAGAGTCATCTAGTGACAAAAATTTGTATTCTTTTATGCTATACAAATATCTTACCTGTAGTATTTCAGGTAAATTTAAAGTTAAATTAAGAACGATGAGAAGAACTAGCTGATAGAGGGTCAGAGCAAAAATCACATATTTTATAGCCACATATTTTTACAACTTACTTCAGATAAAGGTATGTTCCAAACTTCTGAAGTTTCTGAAAAATCATCGAAATCCGAACACCACGAACCGTCACTTGCGAATTCAGTCTCGTTTGACAATGGTATTTGGGGCTGAAAAGTAATGATTCTAACTGCATTTTCAATCTATTCCATATTCATAATTTTAAAATATCTTCATACGAATATCACGTCACGAAGCACAAATATTATACGTACCTGGAAATTTGACATGATTGTCTATATTTGTTATACGAACTACTACAGAATTTAACTCAAGTTAATGAGTCTTTCATCCTCACATTTGTCAATAAGATGTTCTTACGAATTGTATCTATTCATAAAATTGGTTTTAAATACAAACAAAACTGTTTACAGTATTCCTGCAGGTGAGTAGTGATACTTTATAAAAGAATGTCATGTGAAAGCGCATACTTTGAATAGAACTTATCTTCCTGATAACGGGTTATCAATTTTGAGCGGAGTAAATAAAAAACTTTCTTTTATGATACTTTGGCTTGGAAGTGTGTTTATTTGTATAAAAAAAACATACCAAATAAACGAATATTGTTATATGTGGTGATTTTTTTTTTATTGAAGTATGCTAGAAAAGGGTTATTAAACAGCTTTAGCACAGTTTACGCAACAAAAATGCGTTGGTGAAATAACTACGGAACACAGTTCCTTCTTAGTTATGTAAACACAGGGCTTAAAAAAAGAATTTTCATGAGCCCCCCCCCCCCCCCCCCTTAAAAAAGGGTAGCCAACTCATTGGACGAACTTTTGGTTGTGGTTGTATTGTAAAAGGGATTGAATATTTTTTTTATTTGCTGTGGTTGAATAATATGTCGCCTCGTAATTTCAAACCACTGTTTCTATACATATTAAATTTTTTATTGAGTTTTTATACTTGGTTTCCAGTATAAATTATATTTTAGTGTGTTTCTAAACTGGAAAATAAAAAATAATAAATCGGTGGTTTCAAATTGCAAGGCAATTTGCCAAAATCCTTCGGTCAATTCTAGCTAGATGTTAATTTAACCTAACCAAACTAAAAATACATCCCTACGTCAATGCTCTTAGGTGTTGCCCTAGTATTAGTATTCCACCCACAACCAAACGTGCGTCCATTTAGTTGGCAATTGGGTTGCTTCAGGTGACGAATTTGTCAGATTTCATTCTTGCAATCGGTGCACCGATTGGTCTTTCTTACCTTACTAAAACAAATTCAGTGGCGGATTTATTCAGTGCCCATTCATTCCCCATGAGACCCAAACTTAAACTAGATTAAAACGATTTTCGAAAGGCAAAAACCCTCTGGTTTTTTCTCGCTTTTCTCATGCTTATCATTTCCGAAACCTTCTACACTTCCTAATAAGTACACAGTAATGTACCTTTTAAAATAAGTTTTATTTTTCGTTGGAAATATTAAAATAAATTACCTTATATAAGTTATTTAGGTAATTAAATGTATCATTTTAAGGAGCTAAATTACGTATATTTTTTTTAATATGTACTTGCTCTTAAAAAAAAAATCTAAATTAATAAAATATATAATTTTATAATTACAAATAGACAATGATAAATGTAATTTTTACAATTAAATTGAGTGTCAAAGCGACTTTTCTATAATTGCATGAAGTAATTTTTGTTTTGTACAATTCTGTAGATATTTGCATTGTTACGATTAAAATGTAGAAAAGATCAATTTTATTTATTAATTACACTTAAACTACACGCATTTGGTGCTTTATTATTTATTTTTTAAAAAACTTACAATAAATAATCACATGTAATTTACAGTAAATGTTTTTGTATTGAATAAAAAAAATTACACCTCTACTAATTTACATAAATTACTTGTTAATAATAGGATTACACTAAGTAATTGATTCACATATTGATGTAACATAAATGTTTCAAAAATAAGTAGACGTGAAGTTCTGGACCCCCCCCCCCCCCCCCTGAAACGCGCGCGCGTATGTGGTGTATAAACTTTTCTTTCATTAGAGCTAAAGCTTTTCTCTATTCGTGAATCACGTTAAACTACTGCCCCACAATTTTCGCGTAATTCTCCAAGTAAGACACTATCATGTAAGCCGAAGTTTTATGACCAACATTAACGCTTTGCAATTTTATTGAATTTAATTGATTGTAACTTTAATTGAAATTTATTCGAATTATGACCGAAAAAGTTTAATAAATTGCAGAAATAAAAACAAGTTACACGAAAAGAACTAAAATAAAACACAGCAAACAACGCTCATTTTGAGTGAAATAGAAACCAATGAAATCGCAGGATTAGAAAAAAATTAAAACCGAAGAGTCACATCATGTGAAACAACCTCATTGGATTGACTGCGAGCCGTCATCGAAAACCTATTGACACAAGTACAATTTTATCCAAACAATTTGGTAATTTTGCGATTTAATAGTTTCTTTTGCTTTAGATTTAATCCCAGTTAAACTGAATAGTTTTTACTGGCCAAACTAGCGTCTTGCTAAATTATTTATAAACGTTTCGAAAATTAACTAAAGGAATTTTTTTTTTAGATAACAATTTTAGTCGTGAGATACAGCCTTTTCAGCCTAGTGACAATGCAGTGTTTCAATTGCAAACCATTGAAAATTTGAGTTAATTGAGTCAGATGGTACAATTCTAAACTAAATTGCATCAACTTAAAGAATCGGTTTGATTTACAACAGTTAAAGAATTTAGGATAAACAGCAGTTTTAAGGAGAGTAAGCACTTGAAACTAGGCGAATTAGTTTTAATATTTCAGAAATAAAATATTTAAGTTCTAAACTTTCAGTTCCATTAATAGATTAAAAGCTTAGCATGGAAACATTGCAGAGTTTTAATTTGAACAATTTGTGTTATGCTAAATCATAGTAATTACAAAGTTTTGAGACTCAGTAATGACAGTTATTTGGTGAATGCGTTTTTATTGAACAATATTAACTTCAGACTACATGGCTACAACAAGCAATCACATTTATTACAACAATAAGCAATCACATTTATTACACATACAATCACATTTAGTACTAAGTATATACAACAAAAAGCTCCAATACAACAAAGCAATCCATTATTAAATACAACAATTTATCAATATTATCACATTAAATAAACTACATGGTAAACACTTCCCTACATTTTACATACAAGTAAAAACAGCAAGTTTAACATGCAGTAACAAAAACTGAAGTTTTATGATTTGACATGCAGCACCTGTAATAAAAGTTAGGACACAACAGATAGCATCCAACTCTCCCATTTAAGATGTTTACCTATGAAATAATCTTTCATAGGCTAACCATTCAGTCATGATAAACACTGCTATTAGAATCCTGTCAGACTAAAACACTGCTACTAAAATAGGTCTGATTAATGTAGAAAAATTTAACTTACCCTTACCTATAACCCTTTGATCTCCAAAACCTTGATGTGAACTCCTGTAAACAACTCACAGATTAAACATCTAAAACAAGAGTTTGAACCCAAAACCAACCATAAGTTTACCTTTTACTATAAAATTTGAGAAAAACGTGTGTTTTTTTTTCACACAACTGAAATGTTCACTTCAGAATATTCCGAAGCACGACATTTCAATAGGTGGTACCCCCTATTGAAATGTCGTAATGAACCACTAAATTTCCATCCTTAAAATGTAGTTTTACAATCAAAAATACAATGAAAGCCAATACCACTTGACAATAGCTAGACATTAAAACAATTACTCTAACCATGCTCAACACAATTATACTCATTTACATCCAACACCTTAAAAGGTACTTATACTACAACTCTAATTTTCGAAGCACTTTAAACTAGACCACAGTATAATTCTACAGATAAAAGAATAAAATTTCCCAACTGATGCCCATCCTGTAACGATTTTCTAAAAAGAAACAAATTTAATATTTACAGGACCGATTTAGTGAAACCAAATGAACGAACTTAAGACTTCTTGTACACCCAAGTTATTTGCTCAATAGTCTTATACCCCCCCCCCCCCCCAAAAAAAAACTTGTGTTGTAGTCATTTCCAGAGAACATGTAGGATTGAACTAAAGTAGCACTAGAACTATACGGAGCTTTTGAAGAAATCTTAATTTTGAAGAAGTTAAGTAAAGATTCATTGAAGTGGATTAAACGAACTTCTCCTAGATTGAGTCTTGGAAGTTTATGTTGAAGGGATGTTTTTAAACTGTTTACCTAACATATAGCAAGACAATGACCCTTAAAAGCATCATTAACGATTTACGTTTAGATTTCGGTTTACTCATGAATTGACATAATACATTTTATAAATACAGAATCGAATTTCTGAAAACATTCCCAAATAAGATTTGCAGTTGTAACCCACGTCTAAGTTTTAGAAGCCTTGGAGCCCGTAGGTGCAGCATCCAGGTTATTATACTAAAGGAATAGTCTGGATTCACTCATTGAATTCTTAACTATTTAAACCTATTACATCAAAACACGAAGACAAATTTAGGATTGTAGCATCTAAAAGTTTGAATTATCGAAAGTTTTAAAATTAACCTAAACATATTAGAGTTGAGAAAAGGCAGCAATGCTTGACAAAAATGAACAGGCGAAATAAAATTTACTCTTGATTTTATATATTTGAACTTTTCACTTAATTTTCTATCCTTTCAAAGCAACTCGGGTGATCGTTTCAATCAGGCGACAGACTTATGGTTGAAAATCCTCCTTAAAAAAATGTGCAGCAGAGAAAACTTTAATGCAAGAAGCTTGAGCACAAGTTAAAAATGAAAATTACAGTATTTTTAAGCCATGATTTATTAACTCGGGTATACAAATGAACAAAAGACTAAAAAGATAGAACTTCTTAACGAGAACAGCTTTTAAATTATACACGTTATAGGTTTGCTAAATTCCGTACCAAAGCAACGCGATGGATTTTGTAATTTTGAACCAAGCGACGATACTATACAAGATTAGGTTTTAATAAAGTGCATTTGTCAAAATTTGAATACTGGACAAGTTATTCGGATCAACTGGTATTTCCCCTTCTCGGTGTATTATTAAAAAATAAAAACTACAAATGAAGGTTAATCAATCCTCATAAAAACTTCACACCCCAAACCTTTTAATTAACTAGATTTCACTTAAAGTATTACCAATGCAATGGACCGCTACCATTTTAAAAATTTTATTCAAACACTAAAACTAAAATCTTCAAGTCTACTTTCTTGTATATTAAATTTTAACCCTGATATTTCGTCTAGCTTTATTAAAATGAGACGAATCAAACAATATTTTGGGTTTCAACTTTTGGATTACACACAAGTCTAAACAATTTTTTTTTAAATGGATGAGTCTGTAAACGTAGGTTCGAACTATAGTCTACCCGTTATCAAAGGTTAATCTAGAAAACACTTAGCTTAAAATTGCAGTAATATTGAATGTGTTTACATCACAAGCACTATGCTTTGATTTATTTGACAAGATCTCGGGTACAAGTACATCAACCACTTGAAACTTGGCTAACAGTGCAGATTAGTTGTGCCAGTATACGAATTTAGTGTCGAAGAGTGGAATTCAATTTCAAACTAACGAGACACGGCCAGTTGATACGTGCAAACTTGGTAAGCTTAGGGTAATGCAATGTTTGGCAACTTATGCTTTCCCTAACAGTTGCCTTTTAGTTGCTAACAGTTAAACCTTCTTTGAATTCTCCCAAACATCGATTAAGGTTAGAAGTGGTCAATTAAAATGAACAAATTTGTGAGTCTTTGTGTACAGAAATTAAAAAGAAATTTTCATGCCTGCGTATGCGTTTTAATCCGATATTTTCCCGTTGATGCCATAGGGTAGTGTAGAGTTGTTACAGAGCCGAAATAAATCTTAAGTTTTTAACCTGTGCAATAGAATGTGTTAACCCGTTATCTTAAAGAACAGTTCTTGTATTTGACAAGCGATTATAAAAAATATAGTAACCGAATTATCAATCCGTCATTTAGATTCTGACAGTCATTTAACCGGCTGATGACGATTGCTTATTTAGATTGGGGAAGTATGGTGATGAGTTATCACGGGAAATCAGTTTACGTTTTACAGCTGCAAAGCACGAAAATCATACGCCTTACATTACATTTTAAAATCAAACTGTAGAAACGTAACTACTAATCTACAAGTCACTATAGCCCTGCTTGCGAGTCTACTTAGCTACTTACTTAGTTCAATTATAACCCATTGCTACTTTATGCCTAATTAGGCATGGATTGATTTGGTCACATCAAGTTTCGAAGGAATCTACACAGTGTCAAGCTTGTAGTACAGATTTCTCATTTTTGGCAACATTATTTTAAAATAACCGTTTTAAAATTTTATTTAACTATTATATATCACCTTATATACGTTAATCTTAGTCGAAATTAGCCAAATCCCATTAATCGAAAATTGGCGAGTCCGAGGCGGTAAATTCGTAAAGTTTCTCTAATCTCTGGCCACCTAAAAAATTTGTAATTATACCAATTTGAGAGCATAATTGTACTTTTTCTTTGGATCAAGAGCCAAATTTGGTTAACATTCTTATAGTAGGTTACTAAGTGTGCGATTGTCAATCACTAGGTCGAGTTGAAGCCTTACTAGAGCTACAGATGTGCAATTTTTATTCACTATTTAAACCCGAAATAGTATTACAAACAATCTCAGCATATCCAAATGAAAATTAAATTAACAGTTTAAAATACAAAAAAAATATTTGTTTACCTTTACTCTACCATTAATTAACCCGATATCAGCACATACTCTTGATATTTAATTGCTCGAGAATAATTAGACTAATACGTAGAATATTAAGCATAGAGTTTGTTACGTAGTCTTCCATTTAATTTGTTTTTTTTAACCATATCATTCTTAATCTAATTCAGATAGTCATCGTTTGTTATATTCCTTTGCAATCTGTTTACCTTAAAAGTTGAAAAGTTTAGAAAGTTAAATTTTATTTGCTTGAAATACAGTCATTGGCACTTGTCTATTGATATTTACACAAACGCATGCATTTGGTCACTAGTTTTTCTAGCATACGTTTACAAAGGAATTTTGCAATTGACAATTCTTTTCCAGTTGAAATAATCTAGCAATATACCACTACATAAACCACTTGACAGTCCTCACATCCGTCCAACATAAGTATATTAAGATTTGATTTAAAGCTGCAGGAAAATTAACTAATTTCCGGTAACTACTTTGCTATTGTAGACTCTCAAGTGCAAGGGGATTTTCGAATGCAACATCAGCGAGCGTTCGCAAAGGCTTTGAATTGCCTTTGAACGCGAAAGCTACTTGCCGCGGCAAAGAAAAAAATACGACCTGGAATACTCGCTTTTGCCGCAAACTAAAACCTTCTGCAAACTTGAGGTTGATGTTTGTTCAATGAGAAGTACATTAACCTATTGGGTGCATGCATACAAACCACCCGAATTGCTCAAATTCGAAGTGAAAATTAAGTCGTTTAGTAGTCATCTATAGCTATTTTAGCGAATTCGATATTTAAATATTTTCTCGCATATACGAATAGAATTCCACCAACTTCTTTTTAGGAGTAATCAAACCAAAGAAATTTGTTTTACTATGACACTTTAAACTAAGTTTAAATTACAAATAACTTGTAAAATAATGTAAATTGCATTATTAGTCTATCCAACTTCAGCTGGAGTTTAATTTTAATGATTATAAATTTTGGAGATAGATAAGCACCAATGACTATAAGCAACCTCTACTCAAAAGGGAATCTAGAACTCCAATAACTAAGATGGCTGTACAGTACTTTAAAATTTCTGGACAAGGTTCCGTAAAGTTTACAACTATGAAGGCTGTATTTGAAAAGCTTCTGAAAACGTATCTGTATAGCAACTTTGATACTTATTTAGCGTGTTAATATTTAATTTTCAATCTCCACCAAGTTTAATCTCAGGATTCCACTAATAATAGTCCCACTTAAATTAAAAAGGTATCTATTTTCCTAGCAACGCTATACCAAGTAGGCGGAATATTTGCGACACCCTAAAAATATCTATACCGAGATGCAGAGACAAATTTTCGCATTAAAAACTATTATTCCTTTTATCATATACGTGCATCTCATAGTACAAGTTTCAACTTTCAAAGGAAGAAATGTCGCGAAAATGATGCTTCGAGTGGTGGAGTAAAGGACAACGAATCGAAAGTTGGTCGATTTATGCCAGACTAGAGCAACAAAGAGACATAGAAACATGCGATTTACCGGTGTGGAAGATGCCAGAGCCCAACGCCAAAGTTAAGCTTTGATGAGGTGCAGGCTGGATGCCTTATGCGCCAGTAAAGCGAAGAGAATTAGCAGAGCTACCCAAAGGATATTGTTCGGATAACATTTAACTATATAACCATCTTAAAATTAAGTTACAGTACAATTCATTAAAACAGTTTAGAATATATCGTAACAATAGACGTGGGTTAAACTTCTGGAGGCGATACAGTGCGCAATAACTTATCATAAGACTTAAAATGTGGATCCAAATTCATTTATTGCAAAATAAGTGCCACGATGTAGGTAGCCAAGTGTTTTTAGAATAGTCTACCTAGCGTGACCAAATCAATCCAATTAAGATTAATAGTTAAAATCTCAATATTGTATAAGTTTACTAAAAATACAGGTTTGCATTTAAACGCCGAAAAATTTAAATTTTTTATTTCTTTAAACTGATCTTAGAAGTTTGAAATGGCATTTTGTTGAATCAAAGTTGCCTAGGACAAGTCAATTAAGTAATAATGTCCTACAATAGCTTTAAACACGCCCGAACAGACCTAATCTAGTGAACCACTTACCCAAACTTGGTAAAGTAATTTATATCTTGTAAAGTTAATTCACACTCCCCGATACACCATCTAGTCAAAAAATATTTTCCCAACTTAGGCAACCGGCCCGATTAGTCTACAATTCGAGGTAGTATAAAATCTTTTTTAATCGACCAGTTACTGTGATAGTGTGATATACATGCAATCTTCAACGCACAGGTATAACGCGTAGTCCCAATACATTCTGCAAAGGACTTCTTTCTGGCAGAATAAGTACATTTCATTTAAGGTTTGTCTGTTAAAGTAAATAGCATTTAACAAGGCAAAGGGTAGGATAATTTTGTTGCAAAACAATTGAAGATTTGTTTAAAACCATGCTTTACCTGCCAAAAATAGCTGGCCGTGATTATAGGACAATTTCGGATGTTCGCAGTTTCGAATAGTCAGTCAATTTCGACAAGGTTCATTCAGACATAGCAAATGTCGCTAGCGTATTTAAGCACCTCCACCAATCTAAATAAACTTGAAATTGTTCAACCACATTCACAAACGCTTCGATAAAATTAAGGGTGTTCAGCCTTAAAAGTTTTTACAACATATTGCAACATGTTTTAGTTTGGGCTTTTGAAAATACACAATATTTAAAAATGTCATTAATAAATTTCCCCATCAAATTTTGGACTAGTGTAAATACCATGAAAACCATACCTAAATGAAAGACTGAACATAATTTAATATAACAGATTTACCCGGCTATACCAGAAGACTTGCTGTATCATTTAAAGAGTTACAAATACGTGAACTGAAATTTGTAATTGTCTACTCCACAACATTTACAGCCTAATAGGATGACAAACCACACATCTTAAAATTGAATATTAAGTCTTAACAAGAACTTTTGTATTCCTGGGGAATTGTGGAAACTACACTTTCTTTACTATAATTACTTTCTAAGAATTGCAAGATTAAGTTTCTATTTTAAGTGTTATCGAAGTACTAATTAACTCATTATCCCAGCCTTCAAGTTCTCATTTCCTGCACTATATCGATAAAGGTTTTAAAAAACGGGTATTAAGTGATCGCTCCATCTCTAGTAACAATTGGCAAAAATTAATTCAGTGTTAAACTATTAACCAACAGTCGATTAAGAGTTATCTGCAGAAGACTAAATTTTACATCGCAAGTCAAACTTTCAAAATTCGGGTTGGTTTAACCAATAATGCATACAATTAATATTGACCACGCAATTTTGAACCAATGTCGCTTTATATGTTGAATTGTTAAAGAATGTTAACTCTTCATGCTGTGAATTTACTCTTTAATAAACAATGCAAGATCACTAGACGCATTCGTAGAATATCAAGTCTCATTTACTGGATAGTTCAAAGTTTTTTTTATCCAAGTGTAAAATTAAATGCGGGTTAAGTTTATACCGTCTAGGGCAAAAGAACCTTTAAATAACGATAGACTAGTTTAGCTTAATGCAAGTGCACAGCTTTAGCATTTTACTCAAGTTTGTTTCCTTAATTTGAAATCCACCATTTAAATTTTAATGCGCAGTCGTTCTCATTGTTAACAGTACTTAAATCAAAACGTTATGCGATAAAATTCATTGAAATTTCGATATAACCTTACAAGTCAAAGTTTAATTATAATTTTAAATCGCAATAGCACCAAAAAATATCGAAATACAAGATTATTTGTAAAATCTGCATATTCATTGGTACTTACTATCATCGCAAGTTACAATACGCGTGAGTTTGAAGGTAGTTTTGCTGCATACATGGACATCTTGATTTTTTTTAATTCAAAAATTCCAGCCTTAAATATTTGAATATCTAGTTTTGTACGGGTTCAACACTAGCAACGAATTGGTTTGTCTGCCCTAAATCTAAAGTCATAGCTATTTTAACTTGTTTTAGCAGGTCATTAATATTTCAAGTGAGGATTTTAGATAGCAACGTCCTCGAGCGTTCGCAAAGGCTGAATAACCTTTGAACGCGAAAGCTACTGGCGCCAGAGAAAAAAAATAAGACCTAAGAACACTCGATTTCGCCACTAACCAAAATCGTAGTTGCATCTTCGAGTATAATTTTCAGTCTGTACATTCTACCCTAATTGCTCGAGTTCGAAAAGTTACGAAGAATCAATTTAAGATAAATTCCTAACATGTTTGTTCGCAAAATACTGTTGTATAATTGCGCCGATCAGCCGATTTTGCACGTCTAAAATCTTGATGTTCATTATTAGGAAAAGTACAACTTAAAAAAACCGATTTAAGCTTTTGATTTTGCTACCAACAAATGTATATATTTAGTTAACTAGCTTTCCGAAGATCCAAGCATATGACTGGAATTTAACATTTTTGGGAATTTGGAAGAGATAAGTACCAATGACTGTTCTGCCGAGGTAGGATATTTCCCTGCTAAGACTTGAAGTTATGAAGAGTAGCAACTCTAAAGATATTTAAACAAATATTCAATTTTACTATTGAAACTTTCTTTGAACTATCCTATTGAAACTATCCTTTCTGTTCCACGGTTTTAATAGCTTACTCTGCGACTTGAAAGCCAAGATGAATCTTGTAGAATCGTCCGAAAAAAGGTGGTCAATTTAACCTTGCATGCATTTAAAAAATTTATTGGGAAGTTAAGAAAGGAATAAATTTTAATTACAGCAAACTCTTCGGACTTCGATAACTTTATATTTTACGAATACGATCTTTATACTGATTATACTTTGGGACGAAAAGACGAAACTTCTAAATGGAGTAGTGTGATTTAAGCTGCCACTTCCGCTGTGGTACGAATGCCTTACGGCATCAAGAATTAGTGATTCGATCATTTCATTAAGGCACGTTACTTGGTAACAAGCTACGAAAGTGTTAGGCTGATTTTAAGAGTCATAAATTGTTGGTACGATTTAGGTTGGAGCGCTATTGCACGTTTATTGCTACCCGAGTGCTAAATAAATCAGTACTTAATGCAGATTACGAATGGCCAAACCCATAAACTTTTACCCAAGTCAATTACCTCCAACCGAACAGTCGTTTTTGCTAGATTCAAGTCGCATTCGAGCTACACTCGAGGGGGGGCACCTGAATAGTTAGTGAAAATGTGAAAGTTTAATTCCGATGACTCCGAGAATGGTTGAATGTTATAGTACGAACTACTCAGCTCGGAAGTGTATTCACTAAACTTACATTACCCTTCACAGTGATATTATTCCTGCATACGGGATTAGGTGGGATAAAAAAAAATAGAAGTTTAGTTATAGACTCTGATGCAAGTTACTAATTTACATTGCTTGAAACTAAATTAAACCCCAAGCTAAGTCTACTTCAGTCTTTCATTTAGAGTAGGTATCTATCGACATACGCTATGCAAAGTACTCCATAACAAGGAATGATTAGCCAACGAATTTAAGTTTCTCCTTAAATACCCAGAGATGCACCTCTAGCTTCTTAACCATTTCAATTTGAATAAAAGTGCGACTACATTTAGTAACTGATGCAAAAGTACCCAAGATCTTTTATTTCTTAACCGAATTATTGTATCGCCCTCTCATCTGAACACACCGGAAGCCATGTCTGGTGGCTTCGACGTTGGACTTTTAAAAATAGTTTATTCCATGACCAGATCGCAATACGCCTTCGAAAACTAGACAACCCAAACTCCAGATCGAATTTTTATTACTGGGATTTTGACTAGGGTGCTTAATACTCACTATACTAGGTCTTATTTTAGCGTTTCCCATTACGGTTTGGTTTGTTATTTTTTTTATTCGGATTAATGACCTTCATACTGCCTGAACCTTTTAAATTGCTTAAGCGCAGTAATTTTTTTGCTTTGAAAGTTAAAACGAAGCCAGATTGTGCAATAAAGTTTCATTAGTGTTTAATAAAAAAACCTCATTTTTGAAAACCTCAATTTTTTAATCGTGCTTAAGTGACTAACACGCAAAGTTTATGCATGTTAACTGCGTACAGAGAATACAGTTGGGTTGAATCATCGTGGCAATAGAGCTACACGAGGGCTTTTGGCGTAGAGGATGCAGTGAATTTAATGGATACATTTTCTAACTTTTCTTCAAAAGCTAGCAAGGCTTCTAGAACTACGCATATTAAGACTTCTCTAGTAAGTTCTCACTTAACTTAGTTAAAATAGGAGTTAATTTAATTTAAGCCAAATGGAAATTTAAAGATGTAATCGGCTTAAATAGTTAATAATTCATCAGTGGCACTACAGCCCCTGAAGGGCCCTGGCCTCCTTTAAGGTTTTTCACCATTCTAAATAGGTAAGTGCCCAAAGTAATCAGAAATGCCCAGTAATAACCACCCATTTAAAATTTACCATGCTTTCAATTATGTTCTAATACTAAGTTATTAAAAATAGCTATTCAAGAAAACTAGATTAAGTCATTATATCCAACATTTTCCCGTCTGCAACTTGCATTTTTATATTTAACTACAGGTTCAGTTGATAGAGCCACTCAAAGTTTTTACCCAGCCTTAAACACTAAGGGTACGAGTTCCAGAAATCACCTACAGGTTAGGTTGAATATTAGTCGCACTAAAGCTACACTAAGGCTATTAGTGACGGGCGCCATAATTTAGAAATTTAGAACTAGTCAATTGACGAACGGAAATTTTAACCCACTATAAATGCGATACACCGACTTTCAGAAAGCCAACTGCATTGGAGGGCTGGAAACTTATTTCCAAATTATAAGGCAGGCAGATTTCTAACAATTTTGTTTAACAAGTGTTTCGAAAATAAAAGTTTAGTATAAGGCAGTACCTTTTACACACAGCAGTATAGAGGGACTGCCTGCCGCAGACGTAGATCCAACGACGAAGGGTGGCGATGACGTAGATCCAACGATGAAGGGTGGCGATGACGTAGATGGAGTAGTTTCCAATTACGTGATTCTCTTTTCCGACAACTTGAAGTCTATGCTTGAAAAGAAATTCCAATTTTATAACCAATAGTTTTATGGGACAGACATTTGGTTACTAAATCCAGTAATAGTTGGGTGTAGAGTGCAAAAGCTTTAATATTAAGTACAACGAAAATAGTTCATTATACAGCTAACTTAAAATTTAATTACCAAACTAAGACCGCAAGAAAATTCCCATTTTAGAATTAAAATTATCAAATTCTGTTACTAATAAAAGTTAAAACCATCGGGAAAATCACCGAGTGTAGCTAATCTATACTTAAATATTTGAAGTTGTGGTATACCTCTTATTCATATTGCTGGTAGTTCTGCTGGAATCGCTGAATTGAAGTCGTACTGGAGCTGCAATTCTGCCAGGATTCAACCCGAAAATGAAGTGACGATGTCAAGGACACTGCTACAACAGTGAATTTCGGTGTTGAGCTCTTGCACTATTAACAAGAGTATAAAAGATTCAGGAAGGTAGATTTAGAACAGTCTTAACAATGATATTAATTTAAACACTCTAGGCTGATTCGATACTAAATTATCATTTCTGTAGTGTAAATCAAGGGCGTAAAAAGTGATTAAACTACAACTTTACATTAAATGAAAAAATTAGCGGGATAGGTGATCTTCAATTAAACACAAAATGAACCGCACTCCGATTTTTAAATATAAAAAGCTTGCAAGCTCCTTAAATTGCGACTTACTACAGTTTCATAAAATTTGATTCTAGTGAAATAAATTGGATCTACTTACTACAGTAGGAAGGGCAGAAGGTGTAACGTCAACAGCCAAAGTAATCTGAAACCGCCGTCAGGCGAATCAACATCACTCTACAGCTACACGAGGGGTATCCGGTGTAGTTTTAACGTCTGGTTTCCCTAACTGCGAATATTTAGTTTTGCTATACCTGCGACAAGAACAAGAAAATTAGCATCATAGAATATACGAGTTTATAAACTCTATAGAAATTATTCCCCTAACGTCTAAATTTTTCTACTTACCAAAACGGTAGAGCAGAAAGCATACGATTTGACCAGACTGTTAGATTTACACGATTCACGAAGAACAGGGTCGAGGGAATAACATCAGATAGCACCGGCGAATAGTTGGCGAAGAACCTGCGACAGGAACAAAAAACATTGTAGCATCCAGCTTTATGGAAAAATTAATTGCATTAGATTATTTATTTTAAAATAGGGAAATATGAAGTTGCTATTCACCGTAATAGATAGAGCAGAAGTCTAGCCGGTATGTCCAGTTGAATAGAGCCATGTCGATGACTGGCTCTTGAATGGCTCTGGCTGTTGAATTAACGTCCCACATCCGCTACACAAGGAGGCTATTGGCGAGATGAGACCCATGCCTATTTAATAAGCGAATTCCATTAACAAACTAGAAACTTTATTGAATTCGTACTTAATTTTACTTGCAATATACCACGTAATTAAAATATTAAATTTCGGTATAGCATATTGTTGAACGTGGCAAACCATAATACACAAGTTAAACTTATTGACAGTAGTTTAGACGACACTAACTTATGAAACTGAACTTAATAACCAACCATAATAGTGAGCCATAAGCAAACCATTTAAGCCCAAGCTTTGCGCCAACTAGCTTAAAGTTCTAATAAGTTATATTTTATTAACTTCAAGACTTTAAAATATTTCGAAATTGAGATGCAAGCACCACAAAAAGAAATTGATTTTATTTTAAACTTACCAAGAGCGAAGTCAAAATTGAAGAAAAGCTCAAGCCACGCATTATGCTGAGCGTTAATGTCTTGCACCAACGCGAACGAAGCAATCGCATCAGCAGCTAGCGAAATCTGTAAAACAATAAAAACATTAAATTTATAATTCTTTAATAATAACCGTACGTTAAAGATATCGCAGCGTGACGAGTTATGAACTCCTAAGTATATACATTTATTTTAGATTTAGGTTAGAGAATTGTAATGCAAATAGTTAATACGTCACAATAACGCAACCCGTTTAAATACCATAGTGTTCAGTTATACGCCGACCCAACACCAGTTCTTCGCCTAAATATTGGGCAACTTCATTGCAGACAAAAATTCGGATACAATAGACTATTAACCTTGCTTTTTCCCCAGAACTAAATAGAAAGAGGCTAAAAACTGCGGCTCACAAGCCGTAACTAGGCGCTAAGTTTTCAACGCATTCTAAAAATAATAGAATAAAAAAAAGGCTATAATACCTAACTAAGATTAGCCGCTAACTTTCAGATTCCACAACGCATAGTAACTTAATATGGTGCGAAATCCCGAATGACCTGTTTGAAAGCTCATCTTACTTTTATAACAATTTAATCATCCCTCCTTTTTCAATTATTGGCTATCTCAGAAACGGTGGCGCAGTAAGTAAGGCAAAATTTGCATAACTCAGACACTAAAGCAAATGTAGCCCAATCTATATATCATCGAAAGGTATTTTTCAAATTTTGGTTGTTTTTGGTGTCGCACTAGAACAGGAGCATGCTATTTACCAGTCTGATTTTGGTTGAACTACGTGGCACTAGAGCCATTACCAATCTGAAAAGGGAGTCTCACCAGAAGAAAATCATGTGACTGTGGTTCTAAATTACGAAGCGTAAATTGGTTGTGTTCTCTCAGACAATGAGTTTCTGCTGTAGTATAATATTTTATTATCAATTACACTTAACAATTGGCTGACCCGGTAGCGCAACGGTTAGGGAGCTAGCCTTTGGAGCCTCTGGGTTCGGGTTCGAATCCCGGTAAGGCATGGATGTTTGTGTTTGTCGAGTATATGCGGAGTATGTGCTCGTTAAATCTGTTGGGTCCTAAAGTCCTGTGGGCGGTCATTACGCAGTTTCCCACGGGTACAGGTCTCTGGAGACTATTTCCCTCCCCTTCAGGGAGTGGGACATGTCTAAATTGTAGAGGTGGCTATAGATGGCAGCATCTGTCTTATATGTGTGTGTGTGTATGTCGCGTGCGTCCTTCTTGACGATGGTTTATAAGCGAGTCTTTGTGACCAAGCACACAAGCCTGAAAATATATGTCTCCCAACCAACCAACTTTACGATTTGCAGTGAGTTTGGGTAATTATTCCTAAATTTTTTATTATTTTTTAACTATAGTACAGTATTGAAAAATGCTGTATGTTGGTCATTCCTGAAAATGTGAATTGAGTCGAAAAATTCGAAAAAAAGTATTGATGAATTTTGAACTTTGATTTAATATACTTACAATACATTCGAAAATAAAATGCAGTCCAGAATTACATTAATTTAATATCTGATAGAAGTTTTATTAAAATGTTCATTTAGAAATTTTAACCCCAAAATTCACATAAAAATATTTATGGTGTTACCTTTAATAAAATTTCAGCTACATATTACATTACTTCACGGCAAATACTGTGTTACTATAATTATTCACTATATGTATCGATTTATTGTTATATAATTAAAGTCATGTCCGTGTATACAAACATCTAGTTGTGGCCAAAAACCACGACAGATGCTCACGATTGATGAATCGTAAATAAGCTCACAACAGAAAGTTTAGCTAGAATCCGAGCTGCAACTACTTATTAATATATTTCTTCTACAATAAAAATTATACTTCAAGTCATGATTTACTTCTATATCTTGACCACAACATACGTATGATCTTGTAAAGCCTTTTTTTAATTTCAACTCAATTATTTTTATCTACTCGGTATTCAACTATCGACTGATAAAAGTTTTGGTGCACGTTGAATAATATATAAGACGAAACAGAGTACTTTTCATTCTAGATTTTAATGCAGCTAAGCATACGTTGTAACGACATGACGAAAATCTTTGGGAATTTTAATTTTCAAGAATAAAATTTATAGTATCTATAATAATTATTTTGATTTTGTATGTTTAGTATGAATTTAATAAAAACAATATTTATTATAAAAATAGGATTTAATTGGATTTACTAACCAAACAATCCACGGACATACGGTAGACATCCCACGACATGATTTTCATAGTCTGTGGACACAAACTTTCAACAAATATAAATTTTTTTTAATCGTTTCAACGCTAGTAAGTAGATTAAAATATTCCTTATCTTAATTATTCAAGTGGAAGCATAACTTTTTTCCTGTGAAAACATTTTTGCGGGAACATGTTTTGTACGTTTTGTCAGGAATGACCCATGTCTGTTCAGCATATAAATGGTGGAATCGGAGTTTTGAATAATTTCAGGAATAACACAGTTTTAATTCTTACTTTTTGAATAACTGACTTTAAAAAATAAAAATAAAAATTGCGTAGAATTTAGCTTCACTTTCAAGCATGATAGCAGATGTAAGCCAAATATTATATTACCTATCAATACAAAATTATTTCAGGGTACCTACTAGGAAACCTAGAATATCTGGAAATGGTTTTAAATTATCCATAGGTTCTTTTTTTTATATAGATCCAATTATTAAACTCTTAAGTATATTGCAAAACAAAAATGTTAATTTTGTTAAAATTAAGTCAAATTTACTATCCCGGGTCTATTATTTGAAATATTACCCCCCCCCCCCCCCCCCCCCCCCCTATTAGTAAAAATAATTAAGGTAATTTCAAACTTCTATTTTCAAATATTTGTGTTTTAAAAGACTGTTATTGCCTATGTTTATAATGGTTCATAGAAATGAAAATTTTAGTTAATAGATCATTTAAAAGAAAACTTCACAAACTTTTATTTGTTATAATGCATGCATGCATACTTCTAAAATTGAATTTTAAGTTCTTAATAAATAAAAAAAAATTCTTATAATTCTTAATAAATTAATTTAATATTTTATTAATTTACCATGCAATTACTCTATTGAGTATCAATCATTGTAAATTCAAATAGTGTATTTTTTCATAGTTGTGTTAAATAGTTCTTTTTTATAATATATTACTTTATGGACGTTTTAAAATTCTTAAAATGTCCATATTATTTTTTTAAAACCATTTTTGATGGAAAAGTGAAAAAAAAAATGTTATGGAAAAATGCCCTTTTTTTAGTTAAAGGTAATTCCAAGATCAATTAAAACACATTATTTTATAAAAGTTGTCCGTTTTAAAAAAATAAAAGATACAAGATTCTGAGATGCTGTGAGCAGAAAAATCAAACTTGCATTAGGTGTTTACTCATTATAAGTGAACTAGCTGTTATACCCGACGTTGCACGGGTAGAGGTGGAAAAATAATTTAACAGTCAATTTAACTATTTTTTTTCTTTCATTTTAGTTACATAAGATATGAAGATTACCCAGTAATTTTCCATTTAATTACCCAACTTGGATATAGTAATGATTAATATTAATTTCAAAAATACCTTTGATAAGAAGCTCAAATTAAAAAGAATACATATTTAAGTAAAAAATAATCAGTAAGAATTAAAAATGGAAAAACAGCTAAATCTTAAAAGGGTCTCAAACATTTATTTTAACGCAATTCAAGGGATGTTCTATAATAAATTAAGTAACTTTTTTTGGACACTTTGTAGAAAAAATACAATATGAGCAGTACAAATTTCTACCATTATTTAATACAAATGCTGAAAAATTAAGAATTCAATGCAATTAGCTCATTTGGCGCGTTTTGGGAAATAATTTGGCGAGAAAATAGATATAGCTACAAACACACCCATTATACGGCTCTAACACAATGACCTTCGAACAACCGACCTGATTATAAATTATTTATAAAAGAAATTGCTCATTTGGCGAGATTTAGTTAATAATTTGTCGAGTTTGGCAACGTATTTGGCGAAAAAAGAATACATAAAACACTAATATGCAGCTCTAATGCGATGGCTTGTATTAACCATCATAGTTCAGTAATAGCTTAACTATACATTTATTGCTTAAATATGCATGCATGCAGTCAACAGAAAAATCAATGAAAAAATCACCAAATAGCCCCACAATAAAATCCGGGAATGGAGACTGGCAGAATTACGTCACTTGAAACATGTCAATTATTTTTCAAATAATGAAATTAGTTTCTGAAGGTAATGGCAACAGAATAAAATAAACATTTTCAATTTTAAATGTTTTCGTTAAAAGTTTTGTTTAATTTTTTCAGCCGATGGCATCAGGAAAGTAAAAAAAAGATCGGATTTGAGCCAAAGTGGTGTAGTTTTTTCAGAAAATTCGAATGAAAACGATAGAAGGAATGGTCTGATTCGAAAAATTCTTAGCCTATGTTTGTTCCGGAGATGAGATGAATTTTTGTGCCAAATTTCGTGACGATCTGTTGCGTGGTTCTTTAGATCTCGTGTCTTATACAGACAAACGGAAGTTGCCTTTTATGTATATAGATATAAATGTAATATTAAGCTTGTTTCAGATCTATCATAATCTAAAACATAATAGTGAACAATCAGTCAATTTCCTAAAACATTTTCCAATTAAACTCCTTGAATATTTGTTGAATTTTATGTCTAAAAAGTTAAATAATTAAAGTTAAAGATGTTGCCAACAGAATTAATCCTCTGAGACATGGACTCACTGTGAGGTTTTCCAGCATTCCAGCAACACATAATGGATAAATGTAGTATACAATTTTATTAATTTTTTCAAATTTAAAACATGGAGGAGCTATTTATAACCATCTACTACAGATGTTCAGTTATTTAAAGTTATTTCCAGCTTTTTATGGAAGGAAAAAACTATCTTTAAAAATTATTTTATACTACTATTTTGAAAATTCCAAGCGTTTGACGCAGGGTTCAACCCCCCCCCCCCCCCCCAGCCTTTTTTTAAAATCCCAACCCGGGAACGTTTTTATTGTATTCAAGAGGGAAACTCAGTCCAAATTAATAATTTTTTTGGAAATAAAAATTAATTAAAATAAAATTTTATGAAAAAAATATCAATTTTCAACTCTGACTTTGGCTCTTTTTTAATATCTTAATAATACGAAATAAAGTTCAAAATTCCTTTGCATGATAAATTTTTTTTAATTGAAAAAAGAAAAATTACTCGATTGATTACAGAGTAGAAGTCTCGTCATTTGATGACGAAAAGTTCAAGCCATAGTCACAAGAGAGTCACTATATCACGGCCTATTCACGTCTATTTGCCACGTCGAAAATGACGTCTCCAAAGCGGACATTATGACCAAAAAAGGACGTCAATTAAAGGGCATTTTACGACAAACAAATCAAGTCATATATATTCGACGTCACACGACTACTTGGGCAGTTTATTTCTTACATACACACTTCAGAACAAGACGATAGACATTTTAAGATGTTTCCGGAAATCAACCGAGCGGAACGACCACACAATACGTCATCTCCGATACAGCGGTGTGCTTATCTTCTCGCAAAATACTAGGATTCTAAGTAGAGTTTGTTTGTTATCAATTTTACCAACCAACTCACGATGGGTCGTTGGCACCTCACCCTTCGGTTGCTCCTAAACCACTATTCAACAATCGCAGATACTCGAGGAGGAGGGCGATAAGTCAACTTCTCTCTGCTGACCCGGCAGCGCAACGGTTAGGGAGCTAGCCTTTGGAGCTTCTGGGTCCGGGCTCGAATCCCGGTAAGGCATGGATGTTTGTGTTTGTCGAGTATATCCGGAGTACGTGCTCGTTAAATCTGTTGGGTCCGAAAGTCCTGTGGGCGGTCATTGCCCAGTTTCCCACGGGTACAGGTCCCTGGAGACTATTTCCCTCCCCTTCAGGGACATGTCTAAATTGTGGAGGTGGAGCGCAATAGATGACAGCTTCAGTCACGTATGTATGTGTGTGTTGTGTCTGTCTTACTTGACAAAGGTTTATAAGCGGGTCTCTGATGACCAAGCACACAGGCCTGAAAATATATGTCAACCAACCAACCAAGTTAACTTCTCGCCTAACTCCGTACTCGTCAGAAAATCAGGGCCAATAGTTCCGTTTTTTATATTTAAGGAAGTGGGGTCTAGTGCTTGTGAGAAGATATAAGGAAAAGTGTTAAGAGGGTTTAGTGGCCTGAGTAACCCACAGTTCACCAAAAGGATCCTCAAGGTGAAGATGAGTTACCTCGGCTTATATACTACTATTAACGTCGTAATCAAGAATAGTGGTAGGAACGAGATGGTAAATCAGCGCCACCTAGTTGTTGATGGCATATTGAGGTTGCGTGTGTGGTGAACCGCCACAAGGGCATTCTTTCATTTACTAATTGGACTCTCCCTCTCGTTCAATATATTTATGTCTTTGGGGCTGGGGAGTCCTGTCAGTAAGCCTTGCATGTAAAGGTCCCAGGTTCGGATCCGAGCATGGCCAAACTAACTGCCGAAATATAAACGGTCCGTGTAGTTAAATGAAGTTCGACTGGGGAAGTGCACGTTAAAATATGCTCCAAAGTCCCAACAAAGCGTACGGACAATTTAATCGGTTTAAAATTGGCTCAGTTCAGGTGACGTATCCTTCCAGCTTTCATTTTTGCTTTTCTTTCAATCGGTGCTGTGATTGGTGCTCTGTTTTTACGTGACATTCATTCACTAATTGAGGCTCGAGAAATAATTTTTTTCATCATTTCAACTGTCACTCAAGACCTGAAACAGGCCCAATTTATATCAAATAATCCCACCGTAATGTCCATTAAAATTAATCAAAGTTTATAGGCTACATGCACTGTGTATCTCAAATTGGTTTTTGTTAACTATAGAGGTTGCACCTCGTTTGTTCCGTCTCTGAGGAGTCTAGTTCACCGCAAAAGCACATTGGTTTTGATTTAAAGTAGTACTAGTGCAAGACCCTTTCAACCAGTTCTGAACCTGCTTCAAAGTAGAGTGTCTTCTCAACTCCGATTTGTTGTTACTCTGATGTTGATATTGATGTCATGGCGGGTGAGCAGGTTTGTAATTTTATGTTGTTTACATCTGAATTTTCAATAGTTTAAACATTTATCTTTGTTTAAGCTTGGTACTCCTATCCAGATTATGCGTATTTAATTTGTTATTAGTAAAGCAATTTTCGAGCATATTTAGCTATTATATAACGGTTCGAAGACAGAAGTAAACAACCCGGCATGGATATTTTGTCCACTAAAAAATCATCAACTCTAAAGTGCAATTTAATGCAATACAAATACTGAGGATATACCACATGAAAAATGTGTTATTTCAGACTTATTTGTTTCTAGAATTTATATGTTCCCTCTTAGTAATTCATATGACTCGCTTCTGGAGTTGCTCGTTATAGGTTTCAAATAGTTCATCATATCTGCTATAAAGTTATTTGTTTGAAATGCCTTCAATATCTACTAATTTAGTATATTGGATTGTCAATATTTCAAACTGTATCCAATTTTAAGGATAGTTTCCCCTTGTTGGATAAGGTAGTCGTCAGAGGTTTCCATAAATGTTTATGTCTGATTTTTTTTAATGGTCAATTTTAAATTTAAAATGTCAACCAATAAAATTTTTTTTTAATGTAAAATGTCATAAATTGCAAATCTTGAATCATAAACTACAATCTTCCAATGTATTATGGTAAGTCTAATATCTAAAACAGTTTTGTTTATCATATGTTTTAATTAGTAGATTGCACTTTTTAATTTTTGTATAAATGATTTGACTTTAATTACAAACTAAATGTTATTAATGTATAAAAACAATTTCATTGCTCCTTTTGTACATGTAAAAATATTAAAAAAGTATGAGTAAAAAAGTATTAAGTTCGAAAAATGTGTGGTTCAAACTTAGTAAGGTATAGTGGGAACCAAAATATAATGTAATGATTCTAAAATAATGAAAGAAACTGATAGAAAATTTTAACATGCTTATATTTAAATGGTTAACCTAAAGTAGAATGCAAGAAGATTATGAATTAGGAATGCAACAAGATTGCATTAAGATTGACAAATTAGCATTGCATCACAAGAGTGCGACCACTGCTCAAACTAAAAACAGGGTGGTAACAGAACCTGGAAATCAGGGAACTTTTTAATTCTGGAAATATCAGGGAATTCTCAAGGAATTTTTCAAATTTAGCAAAATATCAGGGCATTTTTTTCCATTTCGGATTATTTAAACAGCAGGTTTAGGTTGTTCTTGCGATCACTATACTAGCGGACACTTCTTGATCAAAAGAAAGTATTCTGGTTGGTCCGATTGGCCTGAACCGGAGCTACAAAAGTAAACTTGACTATCTACCTATCACGCAGAAGCAAAAAACTGTCAATTATTATCAAACGTCAAATATGATCCAAAGTCTCAACTCTGTGTATGATGTCGCCCTTAACGGTTGCATTTGGTGCCTACTCAGGTGAAAGCTCGTCACTTGACTGTGGTTCTAAATTACGACGTCCGTTGCCAATAGCTCTTGTGTAGCTCTAGTATGACAATAATTCAAACTAAACTTAACTAAAAAGTAATTGTAAAATCAGGGAATTTTTTATGAAAGTATCAGGGAAATCATGGAAATACCAGGGAACTTTTTTTCCAGGATTTTGTTACCACCCTGAAAAATAACAAATGATGACAAAGGTTTCTGTAACATAATTCAGGTTTGTTGGAGGTTTAAGAAATGACTACTAAAATTTAACAAATTTGCCTAAAACGCTACTTGTGGAGATTTCATCAAATTTATGTCACCAAAAATGTAACTTTTATGCTACTTAAAATGTAATATTATTGTGTTGACTAATACAATTTACTTCAAATATTTGGTCCTGGTTTTTATGCCCTAAGAACAACAATAGTCCATCTGCAGTGCTGTATTCCTGAAAGCAGCATTAGGTATACTGTAAATAAATAAAGAGGGAGAATACTCTTACACTTTTAAAAGAAACTAGATAGTATACTCTATTGATCGAAACATACCAGAAGGTATACTACAGTATGCCTCCAATATAGTGCTGTCAATCTGTGGAAGTTAAATCCTATGATTGAAGCCTAAACTAAAGAAACGTTTTTATTACTCTGCATGATAGTTCACTATATTATCACCTTTTTAGGAGCTGTCACAGTTAGAAGTACTTTGTAAACGATTCTATGATGCTACTAATCCCGAAGAAAGAGCAGCTGCTGAAAAGGCCTTGGTTAATTTCGTCAATATTCCTGATTGCTTGCAAACATGTAGAATGCTATTGGAAAGGGGAGATGTACGTATTATAGTTTTATCTGTTGAATGTTAACAACATGAATGTATGTAATTTGTTCCTGTCATCCAAAATATATTTTTCAGAATGAAACCCATTGTGATTGTAAATTTTTTTTTGTGTATTTTATTTTTAAAAGAAAAACCCTTTTCTACAGGAATTATATACGCTTAAATTTCCCTTACATAAATTATATATTTTTTGTATTGTAGTCATCCTATGCTCAACTGTTAGCTGCAACAACTTTGACAAAGTTGGTTACCAGGACTCCAAGTACTTTAACATTGCAACAAAGAATTGAAATAAGTAAGCCTCCAAAATATAATTCATATACTAATAAGATATTCAATGAAATATATGCTTTTGAATATGTTGCATTCAAATCTAAAATTACCGTGAGCTTCTTTTGTGAAATAGATACAAAGCTTAGTTATTTCAATTAAAAATGATTGATACATATTTATTTTTGCTATGTACTAAGAGTTTATTATCCTACTCATAAATTATTTTTTCTCAAAAGTTTAAAATGACACTTTTATTTGTTTTAGCAAAAACTATGTAACATTAAGAATAAACCACACATATTTTCTAGTTTTTAAAGACATTTACTCTGTATCATAATTTAGCAAGTGGATGATAATAGCTAATTAGAATGCAATTCAAAAACACAGTTAACCGTGCTGTATAGCCCAGTGGCAGCTTTGCACTTCCATACTGCAGGGTTCATTCAGCTTTTTATCCTTTAGGAGGATCAATAGAAAGAGGCCCAAGCATGCATAGTAGCTAAACATTGTGTATTCCATGTGAGGTTGTCTACCAGACCAGGATATATGCTTCATTTTATATGAATATATAGTGAAGAAGTTAATACAATTGATAGGTCTGCATTGCTGTCAGTGAACAAAATCTTGTACTCAAATGAGCCCTCTTAACCTATTTTTTTGGTTACAAAAATGACTACTTTTATTATTTTGTGGAATATTTACTTTGGGTCATTTTATTTTTTATGTTGTGTTTCTTTGTGTAGCTGTATTGCTGTATGATATCAACACGTCGGAATGTGATGCATATTACAGCATTAAAAGTTATACATATTTTAATAGGAACAAACTGTTTTTTTGTTCGATTAAATTTATCAAAAGTTCCAAAAACTGAGAAGAGTTGTCACATGCCTATGCTTGCAATAGTTTGTCAAACTTCTGCAGTTAGGTTGTTCCTTGTTTATATAAATGTATTTTTTTTTAATTTGTACTATAGTTGTTTTAAATCTACATAAATATTTTTAAAAACATATTTTATTATAATGAACTTTTGTTATTTTTCAGAAAATTATGTTTTAGCCTATTTGGCACGCTGCCCTAAACTAGCTAGTTTTGTTCAACAAGCATTAGTACTGCTTTTTGCCCGTCTTACAAAAATAGGCTGGTTTGAAACTTATAAGAAGGAACATGTGTTTCGAAATTTACTTACCCAGTTGAGTGGATTTTTACAGGTAAGGCTGTCAAATTAATTTCTGAATTTTTAAATCATTCTAATTTAGGGAATTAAAAATGTATTTCTTTACTAGCATCTATAAACATTAGAGTGGAAATGGAATTTTTTTTAAACATGATAAGGTTTTGTTTTACTTTCATACTGTTATATCAAAACCAGTGTTAGAAATTGGATAAAGAAATTTAGAAGCAATTTGTCCTACTTAAAAAACTAGGAACAAATACACATTTTCTAGGATTTTTGACAATAAAAATCTTTTTTTATCTATCCTCAAATTCTGGGTGTCTACAGTGTCTAACTGGACAATTTTAAGATCACACTAGTTGTGTGCTTATAGAATCACGAGAGTTTCCAGATCAATCAAAGTTTCGCATTTTTAGGATAGCTCGAGTAATTTGGTTTTTAGGATAGTTCGGTGTTTAGTGGGGAAGAAAGCTCCAGGGGGAAAAAAATTAGCTCCTCTAAATTTAGTTCCGACATTTGAGCCTTTATTTTGCCTTCGTTGACTAAAAATTTCTGAAATCCATTAATCCTTTTAAAATGTGTGGTTAGACTATCCCTGAAATATTGCAATTTAGAAATCACTGAAGTTTTACCCAATGATCTTTGTTCTAAATATGCATTAAAACATGTTTTTCCTCTTGTAGGGTTCTGTTGAATACTGTGTCATTGGTGTACAGTTGCTGTCTCAAGTTACTTGTGAAATTAATCAAATAAGTGAGGTAAGTTTTTCCCCCATGAATATTATTGAAGTAGCCTATAGCCACACTGCTTATATTAACATTGTATATCTGCATATGATTTTTCATCATTTTAACACTCAAGATTACATTAAAGTTTAGGGTTGTCTTCAGTTCCTATTCTCTATTTGGTGTACAACCCCTTCATAAATAATTTTACTGTTAAATACTTTTCAATTTAAATTATATTCGAATATTTTCATAGGTTCAACCTTTTATGGTTAAAGGAAATGTGAATTAAAAATGGTCTACCTTCTGTATGCACTATAATTTTTTTTTTTTTGGGTTGGGGGGGGGGTTCTAAAGTGGTATTACTTTTCTGAATTTTTGTGTTACGTCAATATTAGTTTTCCAACCTAAAAGGGATTGTCCTTCAATATTTAAATATTTACAAACACATATTTTTTTTAGGCTGATGCAAATAAGTTTTTAACAAAACAACGTAAAACTGCAACATCTTTTAGAGATACAGAGTTGTATGAGATTTTTCAATTAGCTTGTGATTTATTAAGAAGAGCTCTAGACAATTGGAAATCGCCTTCCTATAAAGATGAAAATGAGGTATGTTTTAATTTGGAAATTTTTTTTAAATACTTTTTATTTTCATCCTTTTATATGTTTGTGAATGTTAAAATTGAATTTGTTTGCTTAATTTATCAAAAAGGTTATGTAGATTTAAATGTATTGCCATGGTTTTATTTACATGATATTTTCCTGGAATAGTATTACGCTTATTTGAATATTAATTATTATTGAATTGATGATTTTATGATTGTTCAATAATAATCAATATTATGATTTTAATGATCTATATTGTTTTTTTAATTACAGCTCACTCTTATGAACAGTTTGCTGCGTCTAGCTTACAACTGCATATCTTTTGACTTTATTGGAACTTCTCCTGATGAGTCATCTGATGATTTGTTTACAGTTCAAATTCCTACAAGCTGGAGACCAGCATTTTTGGATTTTAATTCTTTGCAACTGTTTTTTGATTTGTATCATTGTCTTACTCCTGAAGTTTCTGTTACAGTAAGTTTCCTATATGCTTGTGTTAAGTTATGCTTCTATGTGTCAACCAATTTACATAATTTCACTCATAAAATAGAATAACACGGCTGAGTTGTTTGTTTTTAAACCTTAATTTATATAAAGAGGGTACAAGGGTTAAAGTACTCAGTATCTATAAGGATTTTTGTATTTTTTATTGCCAAATACAGAACATGAATATTTTCCTGAAAAGCATTGCACATGTATCAAATTTTAACTTGCACATTTAAAAACTTGTTGGCAATTTTTACGTCTTTCTCATGCAAAATAATATTTACTTTTGTGAAAATAATGTGTACTTTGTGTTTACATTGAGGCCAAAGAATGTACCACTTTGGTCCGTGACATCATGGCTCGTTTTTGCGGAATACCAGGTCTAAGTCATTATTCCACGTCAAATCGCTCAGCTCAAAGTATTCATGTCACAGAATTTGATCTGGATTTTCCCCCCAAATACTAGAGACAAATTTATTAGACCAGTATTTTTCAATTTATCCAAATTCCATGAGTTAGTAAGTAATGATTTTTGAAAACGAAAAGTTAAGCCTAACTTTTTCTCATTTAGCATTACGGTCAATTGGAAAATGGTGTTTTTCAAACGGGTATACCTGAATAGGTAAAGCTTGAAACAATTAACCAATTTTTCTATGGAATACTGTTACTAATAATAACATTTTGGCTCAAGTGCAAAGTTGTTCCCAAAATTCCTTCTACTAAAATTATTTCTTTCAAAGTCAGAGAAGGCGACACATAAATAACATTAGCTCCAATTCATAAATTTATTAAAAATAAATTTGTGCTGATAATTTTATCTAAATAAAATATAATTGCTTAAACATATTCCTTTAAAAATGTACAAATTTCTATTGCGCCCAATATCTCCCATTGGAGCTCATTTTATTTATGGGTCACATCCTCTGATCTTTGCAAAAAATAATTGCAGTAGAAGGATTTTTGGGAACAACTTCGCACTCCAGCCAAAATGTTACCATTAGTAATACTATACTATTTTATACTTTAGTACACTTCTCAAGCAAAGTTTGCCATATCTGCTATGACTTAATTTGTGTATTAATAAAAAGTTAACCATGTAGTTCATTTTATTTTAAGACGATTAATTATTCAGAATATGTTTCTTTAATGTTATAGGCTTTACTATGCATTGTTCAAATCGCTTCTGTTAGAAGAACTTTATTTGACAATGAAGAGCGACCAAAATACTTATCACAACTTGTAAATGGAATTAAATCAATTCTCGAAAATTCACAGGTTTGTATCATCACTTATTATTTAACGGAAATATTTGGATTTTATTTATATTTTTTTATAGTTATTATTTTTATCTCCAGTGACTATCTGTTTTTTTTTTTTGTAAAAATCTCTTAAAAAAACATTTACAGTCATCATTTAAGTGTCAATTGTTTTGTTGTTATAGTAATTTTTTTTAATTTGAAAAATAACTTTAAAAACGAAAATAAACATATTTCACTTAAACCATATAAAAATACACTAAATAAAAAAAAATCTATGAATTATATAAAATAATATGTGGTATTTATATTAATTATTGGACTTCTCTCCTGTTGTTTTTCCTAGAAATTATCTGATGCTGGCAACTATCATGAATTTTGTCGTCTGCTCGCAAGGCTGAAAACAAATTATCAGTTAGGAGAGCTAGTCAGGGTTGAAGGATATCCAGAAACTATCAGGCTTATCGCTAAATTCACTGTCACAAGTTTGCAAGTAAGTTCAATATGAGCACTAGATTCCATGTAAGTTTTTAACTATGATTTTGATCTGAACATTTTGCTATGTAGCTCTAATGGCATGTTTCACGTCTTAAGTGGCATCAGGAACATGGAATGAAAATAAATTTCTTCTCTTTGATTGATGCTTCTGTGCCCACATGGCACTAATTTAATAATCAAGGCTCAAGGAAGATTTATTTTTATTCCACGTTTCTGATGCCACCCAATGAGGTGAAACATTTCCATTAATGGTTTGAAATTAAGGGTCGTTAGTCGCAAAATATTACCAAATCCTACGATTTTGGGACTTCGAAATAAATTTAGTCGCAGTTATCGTGACTAGTGTCTTAAAATTTCATTATCAATTTTTTAAAGTGGTTTCAAAAGATTTTGCCAAAAATAATCATCTTAAATTCCCAAATCTTCAATGATCTTAAATTTGTCAAAATTCTCTACATTGAGATCTTTAAGTCGTAAAACTCTGGCGATGCATAAAATGCGATACTTCGACAATGGTAAATTCTATAAACACAGGCGATCGTTAATTGTGATCCCTAAAATTTTTAAACTGCAGCTCTCTTGAAATTCGGAACTGTGAATCTATATGCAGGGTTTTCGTGCATATGAATGGTCATGAATTTTGACATTAGGTAAATTTTGTCATGAAAAGTCATGAATTTGAGCCGATAATGACTAAAAGTCGGTGTTGGCTCAAATCGGTGTGAAAAAGTAACATGTTGCCATAAGCGCCGCAGATCGGTTAAGTTTGTATTTACATTAAGCCGTAGCAGGGTTTGATTTAAGCGGTATCCCATCACAATTTTCTATGCAAATTCACTGAAACAGCAAAAAAAAAAAATAGTCAACAGATTCGCTAGAACAGCTATGCAATTTTTTAACGATTGTTTACTTTTTCTTTGCACCGTAATTCGGTGAAACTAAACTTAAATTTCAATAAACAATACGTTCAAATAACAGATTCTAATAATGAAGATAAAAAATTTAATTAAAATGTAAAGATGAAATAAGATTGGATTACATTAAGATGTCTTCAAATCTTAACTAGCCAGTGCAATCTCCCATTAGAAGAGGAGTCCAATAATACTTCCTGATTTATTTAGCGCCTAGTAATTTTCACGAAATCTATCAATGACGTCATACATTGCATCAGAATGATTAACAGTTCTTTGGCTCTGCGTGATCAGAAGAGTGTCTCGTTTTATTTTTGTAGCTCCGGTTCAGGCCAAGTCAGACCAACCAGAATATTTTCTTCCGATCAAGTGTCCGTGAGTCGTGATCACATGAACACCTTGAATGAAAAAATACTTTTTGTTTAAGTTTTACTCTTTTTTCTACTTTGGCGTATACGGGGGTTTCTGATTTTAGATAATTTTTAGTTTTAAAAAAATGGCGTGTCGGCATATACACACTTTATATATTTAGATGTTATGTTGTTAGTAGCCATTGAATTTTTTTGAAAAAATGCTTGAATATTTATAGAAGATAATGCATTGCACATCAAATATCACAATGGCTCAAATGGGAAATTTTTCTTATTTTTGGTCCGATTCCTGGAGTCATGAAAATCGTTAATTTCAGTCATGAATAGTCATGAATTTGAGACATTTCATTTTGGAAGAAACCCGGTATATGTGTGCAACTGTGGCAATCTTAAAGAGTTAATGCATAAATTACATGAAACTAACATTTTTTCCATAAATATTTTTCTTTCTCAAAAATGCTCCCAGATAGTGTGCATTTACTCCTAGTTTTTACAGTTAGTAGTACAAATTGATCCTAAAATTTTTCTTCCAATTTCTAACACTGTGCCCATTGTATCAGATTTATTTTACTTAGGCTTGTTTTCAATTTCGGTTTACAATTTTTATTTAAAATATTTCATTGTTAAAAAGTATTAAATTAGCATCTTAAACTTATTTTACAGGCATGAGAATTTTCCGCTTTTTCCAGATTTCTGGTCATTTGCCGATTTTTTGACGTTTTCCGCTTTTTTTCAAGTTTTTGTTTTTTGTTCGAAAATGGAAACTGGATCGTAAAATTATTTTGCTGGTTATATCGCTGCACTCCAACAAGTGAGGAAATACTTCTTGAATGCCGCTTATTGTCACGATCAATGTCCGCAATCTAGTCAAATCCGTATTAGTACGCTCTCAACTAGGGCTAGACCGATGCAAAAAAAAGCCATCAGCTTCATCATATGCTGCCGATGGTTTTTTATAGGAAAAATAGCAAAACTTTCGAACCTATTATTTTTAGAATTCAGTAATAGTTCAAGACGGATTGTTCAACCAAACTTCAACACATCGTAATATTTGCTAGTTCGCGGTGAAATCGCAGAACATTTTGTCATGGTTCGTACAATCCTTGAAAAGTGCTTGAATAAAAAAAAGTTCATTTACAAATCCTTAAAAATGATTGGGAAAAAAATCCATTCTATTTATTGCAAAATCGGATCACATCAAAAATGTTCTGAACGCAATATCCGAAGCTAGTGATAACTATACGTCATCTTTAACCCACTTTACGTGATACCATCGTATTTTCTAACTCGTATTTCTAAACATAGTCTTTAATCAATGCTGCATAATCCGAGAAATTTCCGACAAGATAGCGTCCTAAAAAAGGGGTTCGGCTCATACAGAAGAACACATTTTTCACAGCATTAACACCACCGAAAAAAATCCTCCATTTTCAGCCTATATTAATGAAAACTTAACTTAAATTTCATTAAAAAGCAAGTTTAAATTATAAATTTTAACAATAAAGGTAAAAAATATATTAAATTTTGAAGATGAATTAGGATTAGATTTCACTAAGGTGTCTTCAAATATAAACCAAGGGTCAATGCATACCTCTGTTAGAAAAGTAATATTTTCACCTGATCAAAAATTTGCAGCACAATAATGCTTCTTGATTTACTTATTTTGCTGCCTAGTAATTTTCATGCATCCACCGATGATGCCGCATCGCCTTATAATGATTGACAATTTCCTGGCTCTGCGTGATCAGAAGTGTCTCGTAACTTCTGTAGCTCTAGTTCAGACAAGTAGGATCAACCAGATTCTCCTAATCGATTGTCCTTGACTTTGGGTCGGCAAGAATAGCTTGAATGTTAAGATTTTTTTTTTGAAACTTTTTTCTTTTTAGTGTGATTCACACTTCAGCCTATACTCTGTTTTCTAATTTTAGATGGTTTTTAGTTTTAAAAAATGGAGTTGGTTTATACACGAATATCGACGGTATTTTATATATTCAGCTTTTATGATGTTAGTAATTTCTAGTTCTTTAATTTTTCTAAAAAGTCTTAGAACAGTACTTAAAAAGTGCTAAAATGTTTTTTCCTAACAAGCGCATGAACCATGTAATTGCTTTAAAGAGAGAAGAACATAATATAATTTTTTTTAATTTTGTATGTGAACTACAGATATTATAATGCAATACTGCCTGTTTGTTTTGTTTTTGTAGAAAAACAGGATTCATAAACAATGTGTAAGATTTTTTAAAAATGTAAACCTTGTTTTCAAATCTAGTTATTTTATATAATAATCATAACTTTAGTATACGATAACTGCTGATAATTTTTTTATTTGTGTCTTTATCTATGTGAGCTGTATGAGAGGAGGTTTAAATTAGAATTTGTAGCATCCTCCTCTTTCTATACTTTACTGAGTAGAAATATGGAAATTTTACTCACTATTGCCCTACAAACAACATTTTGCAAATAATATTATAGTGAAAGTTACTGTACCCTAAAGAAATAATTAAATTAAATCCTTTAAAGTAATAATTCCCCCCCCCCCCCCCCCGTATTTAATATTTAAAGTAAATCGGTCCCAACACGTTTTTTCAGCTTTTTTCATATTTTTGTGTTCTCATGCCTGATTTTAGTCAAAAAATCTATATGGTAAATAAAGTAGTTTTTTTTCTATTTTGAAGAAAAATTTGTTTTTAATTTTTTTATTTATATGTTTTTACTGCCACTTTATATTCATTCATACAACCTATACCTTATATCTATGCATCCATGTAATATTTTTATTTGTTTAAGTATACCTGCTTCGTTCATTGCTTTTAATTACTTTCTCTTTTTGTACCATGTAACATTTTGTTTCAAGATTATATTTCTCATGATTCATCGATAGCAAACTGCTTTTCATGTTTCATCAGTAGTAAACTACATTTCCAGATTCATAAATAGTAAACTGTTTTATGTATTTTTATTATATTTTTTCTTGACTAGTTAGCCCTGATGTAGCTACAGATATATAGTAATGCTGTTAAATAAATCAGTATTCTTGGCAAATGTTATCCAAGTCATTTCTAGACATTGGCATTCTATGTGGTTGTTTAACCATATTAATGGGCAAGTCCAAAATTTCTGATAAAAATACGGCAATTTGCTTTTTCTAATTTTCATTTTATCTTAAAACTGTATTTTGTGGCTTTATATTTTTAGGTATGTTTTGTGTGTAGTATTCATTCTATGGGCATATAATATGAATATAGCATACAATATGAATTAATTTTATTGACTAAACTTATTTTATAAAGAAATTTGACTTTGAAATACTATAATTATTTATAATTTTTTAAGTAGTTTAGTGTTTTTTATGTTATCATAATAACCTTGTATTAATAGTTTTTGTAATAGCTGATAATGTGTTAATTTTCTAAAATATAAAGTTATCTTCCTAACTAAATGTAATGAAAACACTTCTTATTGTAGATGTGGCAATTTGCACCAAATAGTATTCATTATCTACTAAGCTTATGGCAGCGCATGGTTGCATCAGTTCCATATGTTAAAGCTTCCGAACCTCATCTATTAGAAACATATACACCAGAAGTTACACGTGCATTTATCACATCAAGACTGGAATCAGTGCCAGTTATACTTAGGTAAATCCACTAAATATGTATATAAACCCTATTATTGCAACATTCAAATGACCATTACGTTGCACTGATAATATATTTGAATTAGTGACTGCATAAATGATTGAGGACTCTAAAATCGCAGAAAGTTATAAAGATAGATTTAAAAAAGTTACTATGCATTTTATTCTGATCAGCCTAAAAACATACTAACTTCAGCAGTGTGTGGGATAAACTGTTGTTGGTTTAAAAAGGTTAAACTCAAAGAACAATCTGTCAATATCACTGTCTTTCTATTTTGTCACAGACATAATATGTTAAAACAGTTATAATATGTTAAATAAGTTAAATATGTTAAAGTTCGAATATGTTGAAGCCTTATCTACTCATAGTAATTAACAAAAAATTTATCACTGTTAATTTCTGATTCAACCACAAATTAAAGCATGGATAATGGACACCGTTATTTCATTAAACTGGTTAAGTCCCAGCACTAATCTTATCTATTTTTTTTCATATGATAGGTTTTGGAAACATTGCATGAGCTAATACGCAAAAGATACGAACTTCAAAAAGCCATTAGATCAGTCAAAAGGCTCTTAAGTAGATTGAATTGAAGTAAAAGAACAAAATTTTCCGAAAACTATGTCTTTTTACACTTAGAATTTTATGCAATCTTTCTTGCAGGGTATCTCTCTCAATTTCTTGGAAAACCACAATACATATTTGGAAATAACTTCCACTGCAACAATTTTGGGCGTTTGTCATGTTGTTTTAACTGTATTTGACATGTATCTATAATATAATTGTTTTATTAGTATTTGCTGTGTTTAAATTTGAAATGTCATATTTTAGACACATATAGTCAGTTAAGTTTTTAGTTTGTTTTAAAACAATTTTTAGGAGATAAGAGGCAGCTGTATTACTATGCCAAATGTTACAACCAAAGTTTGTCAAAGATTTCACTTAGTGTTCTTGCCATCGGCTAAAATAGTTGATGCACATTCTCCCAGCCATTTTGTTACAAAGGTTCAGCTGTATTAAGGTTAATTAATTTACAGGGTGGGGTGAGAAAAATGAGAGGGTGAGATCTAATCTAAGTAACATAAATATACTTTTAATTTAACTTATATTTAAAGTTTAAAATTTTTAACAATTCTAAATTCTCTTTATGATTGATGTCTTAGAATCTTCAAATTTAAGACACAATTGTTTTTTGCTTTTGTTTGTTACCTTTTCTCAAAAATTATCTTTATAACTTCAAGGGCTTAATTACTGGTGTCACTGCAATATTTTGTCTATATGTATGTAATTTTTTAATAGGGATGGCTTAGAAGATCCTCTAGATGATTTAGGTATGGTGCAACAACAATTAGATCAGGTAAGTTGTTTAATAATTGCATTTATAACCAAATGAAAATTCCATATTTAATTTTATAGCAGGATTTGTTTTTAAAATGTTTGAATATGAATCTTTTATGAAGGTAATTTAGGATTATGGTTGAAAATAATTTAAAATTTGGGGTTAATTCTAAGTGCACATATGTAAAAGTTAGCTAATGCATTGTCTAATTTTTTTCCTGTGAAATTTTAGTTGTCTATCATTGGGAGGTGCGAGTATGACAAGACATGTGCTTTATTAGTGCAACTATTTGATCAAAGTGCACAGAGATATCAAGAAATTATTAATAATGTATCTTCCTCACAAATGGACATTGCAATTCAAGAAGGCAAGTCATTAAATACTCACTTCAAAATAACCTAATGACTTGATTAACTGATAATGATGTTGTATAATTTCACTCAATATAATAATTTTCAACATTAAGTTTTATTTTTAATTAAAAAAACTTATTTAAATTAAATTGAATGCTAACTTCAGTAAATCCCGATTATACAGCTCATGATCAATCAAAAAGCTCAAATATCTTAACAATTTCAGATTCAGTTTGGCGAAAAATTTTGGCCTTAAAATTGAATTTTTTGGCAAAGGTGTAATTTATCCCCAAATACACTAAAAACTTAATTTTTTTCCAAAGTTTTGTATTACCAAAGTTTCTTCTCTTTTCAAAGTTTTGTATTGTCTGCATTATAATATTTATAAATGCAACATTGTTCATTTGCATTATATAAGATAAAGATGCAGTCTTTATATCTTGAATTATAGTTTAAAAAAAGGCATTTTTCGGTAAATCCAATTATCCGATAGAGCGTTCCTGATAAACAAAAGTTTACTGTATTTCGTTAAAATTGGACTAACCACTCTTCATTGTAATGACATCTTTCTTTTCATTATAGTTTCTAAATGGCTTGTATAATTGTGGGTATACTGTGATATGGACATTGTTGTAGTATTGAATAAATTAATAATGGATGATTTTTAAATTTATTTTTATTAGATGTTTTCTAAATATTTTTCTAGGCCAACTGACATGGTTAGTTTATATTATTGCTGCAGCTATTGGGGGAAGAGTTTCCTTTAACACTGCTGATGAATATGATACAATGGATGGAGAACTCATTTGTCGGTTAGTTAATTATATTAATATATAAGTATGAAAGTGTAATTTTCTTAGGCATGTCTATTAAAGAAAAGTGTATTTTAATAGGGTTTTACAGCTGATGAATCTCACAGATAATCGCATTTCCCAAGGGGGTTGTGAAAAATTAGAGCTTGCTATGATTTTCTTTTTCCAACAATTCAGAAAGATATATGTTGGGGACCAAGTTCAACGAACATCCAAAGTATATAAGCGTCTGTCTGAAGTTCTTGGAGTCTCCGATGAATCAATGGTTCTCAGCGTGTTTGTGAGGAAAATGTATGTGGTTTTTAAGTATTCTTGATATATTTTTTATATTTATTTATTTAATTTATTTTATATATTATTTTAAAAAACTAATTTTGTGACATTTTCAGACTCACAAATTTGAAATATTTAAGTGGAAGTGAACTAATTGTAAATCGAACATTGCAACTACTGAGTGATCTTTCTGTTGGCTATACAAGTGTTAGAAAGTTGGTTAAACTTGATGAAGTTCAGTTTATGCTAAACAACCATACTGTAAGTTTGTTAATCATTAATGGTTCATTATATATTTTTCTTTTCTTTCGCTATTGTCTATTGCTAATTTTAAACTGTTTCAGAGTGAAAATTTTCCATTTCTGGGAAGTGCGATGCAAATATCTGACATGCGCTGTAGGTCTGTATTCTATACTGCTTTAGGAAGATTGCTTTTGATAAATCTTGGAGAAGACGAAGAAAAATTTGAGCGATTTATGATACCTTTGACAGGTTAGTATAATCAAAATTTTGTATCTAGTTTTTACAATAACCAATTTTTAATTAAAAAAATCATATTGATTTACTTATTTAAACAAATTTCATTAAATCTGAAATTTAGTTAACATAAGCTTATATATAATTGTGTATACTTCGCGCACTGCTTAACAACACATGATCATTCAGTTGTCATACTGTTTGCTAGTTTGAAGAAGATAATAATAACTAAATCCTTAACAATATAAAATAGTTTAAAATTTCAGGTTTACCATATTTCCTCCAATACATGGCAATCATTATAATGTAACGAATGGGGCACTTGTCAATGTGTGTGTTGAAGTTACAAAGAAAGTATTTTGTTTTAAAATGTTTTATTTTATCAAAATTAATGGTGTCTACATTATTTGATTGTAATCCTAAAAAGTATCCCTAGTAGTGTCACATTCCATGTTCTAAATAAACAAAAAAAAAGTTATATTTCTTCCTGACCACTTTTGATTAAAAAACAACATCATGGTTGATACTTTTTAACCTTCATTGTTAAGATTGGAATATAATAGTGTTCCATTCAAATTAATGTCCATAAAATAATCTTTTAAATACTCTTGAAACTCTGTAATTTTTATAGAAGTAGTTATATATATTTTTTGAACTTTGTTAAAATTATGAAATGGTTTCTAGTAAGATAGCTGAAAAGTCTATAAACATAATCTGAACTTAGAAGGTCAAAAAATATTATTCTTGAAAGTTTCAGCATAATCAAAAATGGTATGTTTGTGGACCTTGCTGATATGACTTGGAATGACTCAGTAGTCTGTTTATAACATAGTTTTATGGTGATTCAAATAGCACACTTTAAGCATTGATTAACATTTCTTTGTTTCCTATAGCTACTTTTGAAACAGTTGGAAACTCTTTGTCAACTGTTGACACAGGATTGTTCGATGAAACTGAAACTAAGGTAAAATTTCGCAAATAATAATTTAATATCTGAATTAAAATAAAAGTGTTTCAATAAAAATTATTTTGTATCATGGCAAAAAGAGGAACAAAATGTTTAAGGTATATAAAACATATTATTGTGTATTGTTTTAACTGTGGCTGCACCATGAAATAGTATTTTGTTGTACTAGTTATAAAAACCTTTAAAAAGATTTGTAATAGGTATTTTTTTATCTGGCATAAATGTCCCTCATTTCATTCCTCTATCTCTTCCATTGCTTCTGTTCATCCAAAGGATTAATAATTTATTTTCTTATTATTTTAGAAACAACTTATTGGTCTTGCAAGAGATTTGAGAGGGTTGGCATTTGCTTTTAACTCCAAAGTGAGCTACATGATGCTTTTTGAATGGCTGTATCCTTTAAAAAATTATATTCTATTAATTTTGACTTTAAATCTTTCAGCATATTTTACTTTATGATGATCTTGAATTTATTTCTTCAATAATTTTGACCACTTGTTATGCAGTTCATCTTGTTGCTTCAGACTTTTTTTTAGTTAACATATTTATCAATAAATTATTTTCTGAAAAGAAATTGTTCAATTTATGATTACAATATCGCTATTCATCCCAAATGTTAAAGTTTTATTTTTGCTAACATAGGCAGGTTCTTCTACCACATTATTACACCCTTTATATTGTCTTTTGATTAAGCGAAACAACAGTAACTCAATTGAAAGTTTCCTCTGACAATGTTTGATTTACTGATATAAATTTTAGGTTAGTTTTCTAGGTTTAAAAAAGAGCTTCCACATGAAACAGTTGTTAACTGGTTGAGAAGAAATGCTTCTGAAGTAAACTATCATCTCTTTTGTAACGGCTAATAGTTATCAAACTCATTTGTAACCAACCTTATATTATTCTTATCACTTTATCTTAACTTTTCAAAAGTTTGTTTTCTATTATATTGGTAATATGTTCTGTGTTTAACAATCATAATAAAAAAATAGATTAATCTATAATATAATTTTGCGTTTATTTGCTACAAATCTTCTAATGTAATGGCGTGTTAATTTGTATACAATACAAACTTTTTATGTATTCTATATATTATTTATGACATTTTTCTTAAAAATGAAAAGTTTTTACATTTAAAATGCACAAATCTTTAACATTCTCTAGTTATCCTGCGTATACCCCTGTATTACACAGAGCGATAGAAATGTGGTATCATGATCCAGCTGTTACCACACCTGTATTAAAGTTATTTGCTGAATTAGTAGTTAACCGATCCCAAAGGTTACAGTTTGATGTTTCATCTCCAAATGGGGTTTTGTTGTTTCGAGAAGCTAGTAAGGTTATGATCAGTTATGGTAAGTTACTCTAGGAATATTTCTTCAAATTCATTTTACCATAAAAAAATTATTTGTAACGAAATTAGGAGCAATAATAAGGCCAGCCATGAATTCAAATAAATTGTTTTAAAAAGTGTTTAATTCTATAAGATGGTCTGGTTACAGAACTTTTTTTTTATTAGGTTGTTCTATATATGGGCATTGTTACCGTAATTTTTACTTTATGTCCTTTGGGCATAAATTATGGAAAAATTAATTTTTCGTTTTCATTTTCTCTATTATACCAATAGACTGGTCCTTATATAATTATAAAACGGTATTTAAAAAAAAAAACTACGAAAAAAATTTCGGGCACAAAACAGTGCTAAAAATTCTTTACCATCCTCTGTCCTGATAATGTCAAATTATTACTTTAGTGCTCAAACTAACGCAACGGCCTTGATTTGGCACAGCTGGAATACAAAATTGTTTCATTTATTATCCATTATTCATTTATTCCTACTTCTCCTCCAAATGGTTCTAATTTAACTGTAGGTAATTTTACTGTGTAAGTTGGAGTGATAGTTGTCTGAACCTAAACAGGCAAAGTTATTGTTGGCATTAGTGGTTGTTGACAATTTATTTTGAATAATTTTTCAGGCTTAAAAAATTGTGCATTCTGCATTGTCTGTATAGGTTTCACAATCGACATTGTCACATTCGTAAATGTCATTTGTAATAAAACGTGATTGGCATCATGTATCCTTTTCACTTCATCCAAAGCACCTCTAAATGATTTAAAGCATGTTCTGCATCATCATTTAAATTTTTTGTCTTTGCAATAGTTAATATCCGTTGAGAATGGGTTAGGTTTCCTCAAATCGTTTTTTTTGCTTCGTTTCAGAATCGAAAGTTGTCCTTTCATCGTAATTTTTAGAGGCTAAAGTTCTTAAAATTGTAAAAGTTAAAAAAAGGGTTCATAGTTTTCTATTGAATTATTCAGGGATTGGTAAGTTACTTTTAAAAAGTAACTAAAAATGATTTCCTTTTCTTTGTTTCAGAATCGAAAGTTGTACTTTCATCGTCATTTTTAGAGGCTAAAGTTCTTAAAATTGTAATAGTTAAAAAAAAAGGGTTCATAGTTTTCTATTGAATTATTCAGGGATTGGTAAGTTACTTTTAAAAAGTAACTAAAAATGATTTCCTTTTAAAACGTAACTATGTTACAGTTACTTAATTAAAAAAAATAACTGTTACAGTTACTTAGTATGAAAAGTAACTTATTACAGTTACTTTTAGAAATTTCAAATTATACGAAAAATTGAAATTTAACCATCTTGCCGTTTTTAAAGAGAACCAAGGTTAAAGAAATGGGGACAATTGGAAAAAAATTACACCGAAAATTGGACGTTGTTAAAACTTAAATTCTAAATAATAAGTCGCTAACTTATTTTAGAACTTTGACTTATATTTAGAATTTATATATAATTCTAAATATAAGTCAAATGCCCAACTGTCAAAAATATCTATGAAAAGTGGCGCTAGAAGTAACAGAAAAGTAATGACATTTTTTGTTAATTTGTTACCACTAAAAGTAACTAGTTAACTAAAGTGTTAATCGGCGTTACCTAAAAAAAGCAACTGTTACGAATAACGGCGTTACAAAAAACATGCTACACTAATTCCTGGAATTTTTGGTACCAGATATTGAATATCGGTATATTTTTACTTATAATTTCTTTAATAAATACAACACAAACAATTATCATTTGTAGAACAGGAACTACTGTTTAGTTATCAACAAACATAGTTAAAAGTTACAGCATGTTGCCAAAACGCATTGTGATAAGAGGTAATAACGAATATACGAATCAGGGTCTACTGTTTTACGTCACACAGTTAAAAAAAAAACTATTTGTTCTTGGTTTTGATTGAATTTAGAACCAGTTTTGTATTCTTACAAGAGTGGTGTAAGCATTAGTTTTGGTATTGTAGGTAAGCAAAAATAAGTTTGAATGTTTAAAATCAAATTATCCAAAAATAAAATGCCATTAAATTATACTTATTAGGTTGCATTATATAATTGATTGTTACTGCTTGGTGTATTCTTTAAAAAAAAACAATCAAATTATGAAGTATAATTGAATAACATGTTTAAAACATGTTTGTTGTGCTTTGATAGGTTAATAGAGATTTTCTTATTTTTAGTTTTCAATTCAAAGATTTTTTTAAAAGTTATTCTTAATATAAATTGAAACTTATTTTTAATTTTAGCATATATTTAGGCTTGCTATATATGCAAGTAATGTGTGTGCATAATTGCATATTATTAAAAGGCATACATGATAAAATTATTCTTCGAAACAAATGATCCAACTTAAACTTGTTATAGGGGAAGTGCTCAGCTTGGGGACAGTTGTACCTGGGAACATGGGAAATAACTCGTTTTAGGGAAAACGAAAAAATCCTGTATTTTTAGTGGCAACACTACTAACAAAACTTTATCTTCTCTTGTTGAAGATTCGTCGAAGGAAGCTAAGAATAGCATAATAAACAGGATTTATTGATTTCACACATCGGGAGTAACTTTTACCATCATTTTATATTTTGTATTAAGTGTCGGTTTAACATTGTCGGCGGCTCTGGTTAGTACTACTTAATAAGCCATGTTTGAAGTTATTTTTAATCCTATTTTTGTTTTGCTAAACTTAACACTTTCGTGTAACAATGCGTTTTAAAAAATTACCTGATGTGCCGTTCCTTGGGACAGTGTTTAGTTGTACCCAGGGAAGTCCCTAGGTACAACCGATTTTTCTGCTGCACTGCATTTTGTTGTGTACTGTACCTACGACTGTTTTTTCGATTTCTCAAATATCTTCAAGCTCCGATCAGAGGCCACAGACCTGCTCTTCTGTATCTCTCAGAGAAATTTGACCACTTCCAAAACACCTTCTACGAAAAGAAACCAAGAGAGGCAGACCTAAAGGGAAAATCCCTCATTTTAACCGATGATGCAGAAGAAGAAAAACAGGAAACGATCAAAAGCAAAAAGTCTGCTCCAAGTAAAAAGAAAGCAAAAATACATTTGGAGGATGTTGAATGCGGGAACTTAATTGAAACAGAAATGTTTGAAAATTATTAAAGAACTAAATTTGAAGAATGAATCAACTAATAATGATGAACTTCAAATAGGGGATTTGTTTTAGTGAGGTTTCTGGGAAAAACAACTGTCAAATATAACGTGGCCAATATTATTGAAGTGCATGGTAATGAATTTATTGTAGAATACCTCAAAAATATTGAAAATTCGAATAAATTTACTAAAACTGAAAAAGATGCTGAAAAATTTAAAGTCGATAGAGATGATATAATTCTAAAACTTCCAAGCACTAAATGTTGTTGGCCGATCCACAAGACGTGGACAGAAGTTATCTTTTCCTATGTCTTTTGATGGTTATAATCTTGGGTAGGTTTAATTATTGGTTTTTTTCGCTTATAAGTCACTTTTCAAATTATGTTATTGAAAAATAAAGTTATTATTTAAAATTACAACAAACTTACTCTATTTCCGACTCTTGGTAATTACTGACATATATTAGTTTTTTTATAAATTAAAAAAAAACATTTGGAAAATGTATTTGTCAATTGTATTATATGTATTTGGGAAATTGTTTCGAATTAAGAAAAAGGAAAAGTTTGATATTTTTTAGAAGAATTTAAAGATGTTACTCTATACACAAAGTCAAAAATGTAATTGATTTCTTATTTGTACGACAGAATTGTGTTCTAGCCAATTTTGAACACTGTCCTCAGGTACATCGTGCCTTGTCCACTGGTACATTGCATCTTGTCCCCAGGTACATCATTGAAGTTGTACCTGAGGACAGTGGACGTACCTGAAGACATCGTACCTGTGGAGTTAAATAGTAAAGAAAAAATTCTTTAAAAAATGTCGTAGTAAGATTTTGTTAAAGGAGAATAACTAAAAACATTAAAATAATCGGTTTATAAAAAAAAATTAAAAAATCTAAATCTGTCCCAAACCTCAGCACTTCCCCCTATATTAATATAAATATATAAATTGGGCTACAAGTTGTTAGTAGTTTAAAGTATGTGTTACTTACAATCCTAATGTTTTATTGAACCATTATGTGCACGGAAAAATATTTTTAGCATAGGTACTTGAATAAAATAATTTAAATATGTTTTTAATAAAGATCTTTCTTTTTAGGTACACGGTTACTAACGATGAATAATATTCCTAAGGACCAAACATATAAAATGAAATATCCTTTTTTACTGTTTTTTTTTCAGAATTACATATTGCTATGATGTATCACCATTTTGTTTCATTCATTATTGAATATTTTGTTTATAAAAGTTTTTTCAAAAATGAAATATTATTGAAAAGAAAATCTATTTTAAAAAGTTTGAGGTTTTATAAGGCACTACTTGGTAAATGTGTATTTTAATTTTTTGCATATAAATTATACATATTGATAATTTTTCAGTTTATTAAGCATTAAACATTGAGTGGTTATAAGATATTGCTTGGATGTGTACAACACAAATTCTTTTATTTGAAACACCTTTTCGTTATTGAGTAGTATATTGCTATCTTTGTGTAGATTCTTTATTCATCAGTTTTGGAACCTTTGTAATCTAAGTTTTGACATAAATAACGTTAATATTGCCTGTAATAGAAGTCATTTATATTGTTTAATGACTGTGTGCTCCAGTAAATACTCAAGCTTGAAAATGTATAAGAGGAGGGCACAAAAAACTTATGACTATGCAGATTCAAAGATCCTTATGTAGTTAGATTTTTAAAAAAATTCTGTTCATCTCCTGTTCTGATTTCATGGTTATCAAGCCACCATGGAATTTGTTCCCCAATTAAAAAAAATATGTATAGGAAACAGGACATAAAGAAAAATAGTGGGGCTTTACTCTTTATATAAATTCTCTGACAGTGCCTTGAGCTAATTAGGAAAATTGTATAGAATTTAAGCCATATTAAAAGTGCAACCCACTGAACTCGAATCTACTGTACTAATAAAAGTCTTGTAAAATGTGATTTAACTTTCATGTATGCTGTTCATATTGTTTTGTTGTAGATTATCTTTCTTTAACAATAAATACATTAAAAGGAATATTGATATGCTTTTCTATGTTGAAATCATCTTTGGTTGGAGGCTATGTTAATTTTGGAGTTTTTCGATTGTATGGAGATTTGGCATTAGATGATGCTCTTAGCACCTTTGTTAAAATGCTATTATCTATTCCACAATCAGATATGTTGGTAGGTGCTTATCAGTAATTTCTTATGAGTTAAAATATATGTAATTTTTTTTTTAAAAAATTCTTCATATGATTGTGCTAACATAAAAGACTTGCTTGCAAATATTTTCTATTATAATGTTAAATTTTCTTGATTTTTTTTAAAAAAAAGTAACGTAATTTTCAACTTGTTTTTGAGGTAATTGATTAAATTTCCTGTTATTTCAGAATAAATATTATTAATTAACCTTTTTGTAACCCTGTCTACTTGTGAAATTCATCAAAATTAATAGTAAGGTCCCACTTGAAATTTTTATTGAAGTTGTGGAAAATTAAGCCCAATTCTTTGATTATTTAAAAAAAATTCTACGTTTTGCTTTATCATTTAAAAACAAATGTTTCTTTGCAGCATTATCCAAAACTAAGTCAGACGTACTATGTGTTGCTAGAATGTCTGGCTCAGGATCATATGAATTTTTTAAGCAGTTTAGAGCCACAGTTATTTTTATATATCTTATCATCAATTTCAGAAGGCTTATCTTCATCAGGTAAGTTTAACAATCTCTGTTTGTCTTAAAGTGTCCAGTGTAAAGAAAAATCTTATAGTTCTAGCAGAATTAAAATTCTTTTTAAACTCGCATATGATTTTGAAATTTAGTAGTTTAGAATTAAAATCTGTCTTTATAAACTTGCAACTGAACTACATTAGGACGTTTAAATAAAATTAGAATAATTATTGCTCAACAATTTCTCCTGTAAATAATATCATTTCCTCACAATAAATTTCAATTTCTTAAAACAAAAAAAAATTTCAAAAGACTTTTTCATATGTCCAGATACAATGAACAGCTACTGTAGAACTTAAAAGTAGTAAAATATTATATATTTTTTGATTTTAGACACAATGGTTTGTGCTGGTTGTTGTGCTGCATTAGATCATTTAGTTACATACATTTTCAAAAAAGTCACAAGAGTAGGAAGGAAACGTAGAAGCAGCGGTACTGAGCAACAAGAAGAAGAAACTTGTCTTAGAGTTTTAAAACTGCATCCTGAAATTCTTCAACAAGTTAGTAAAAATAAGTAGTTTATAAGTTAGATCATTCATTCATGTGTTCTTTCATACTCTCTTTTATAAAAATCAAACTTTTTTTATAGATATATAGTATAGCACAGAGATGAAGATAGTATAAAAGGATGATTACTAATTTGACCAATTTTCGAAAGCTAAAATCAACATATTCTACACCTACCTCATTTTTTCAAACAAGTTTTTGCACTTATAACATCCTCATATAAGATATATCATGAAGTTCTATGATAGCATTCAACTTTTCTAATTTTAAGCAATTGAATTCGTAAGGATTTATCTACTGACGTTACTTTTAAGTAGCACTTAAAAAGTTGTTTTTTCACATTTTAATGTTCAATTTGTAGAAAATGGGAAGAGATGGAACTTTTTGCTTTTATCACATTTTTTGTAACTTTATGTTTAACTGCATGCGAAATTAAATAAAACAAATGTACCGTATTGTAATATATAGAAGCTTTTATTTATGTTTAATGTAGGTTTCTGTACGCACGTTACCTGTATATCAGTAAAAAGAGAGAAAAGATTAAGCCTTTTTTGCTGTAACAAGTACCCCACAATACTACTTAATTTAAAAATATGTTCATAATTTTAAAAAAATGCTGCAGTAAGAAGGATTTAACATTATCAATTTGCATTATTTAAACAAATGTATTTCAGCAATGGAAAATGTAATGTAAATAAAAGTTGCATTTAAACTTTTTAATTCTGCTTATATTTGTATAACAAATAATCAGCCTGTACACAATATTCAAATATTTGTGCTTGGTTTTACCATTATAATGATTTCTATTACCTACAACAGCTGTGTGGTGAAATGTTTCGCCATACTGTCAGAATTCAGTTGAACCATTTTTCAGATTTCGGAAACAAAAACCATGATAAATCGTTCAACAGAACACAAAAAATATGGTGAAACATTTCAAAACGCAGCTACTAAGAACATATTTTTAGTGAAACCAATCGCCAATTTTTTAACAGTGCAGTGAAAATCAATTGAAAAGACATTAGGATTGCATTTTATTTTCCACAATACGTTCATAACGTAAAAAGTAGAAGCGTTTATAAAGGCTTTGTTCGCCACCCACTTTCTTAGCCCAAACTATTGCAATTCAAAAAATCGATAGTTTATTTAGTAATTAAAGTTAGTAAATTCTCTGCTGCAGAATCTTCTCAAATTATCTAAATTTTCCCCTGATCTTTCTAACATGAAAATTTCATTCTAAATTCCCGAATTCCAGGTTTTTCATTTTCAGTTACAACTAAGTAGTTTTTACTGATAATATGTCCAATGTTGAATATAGTTTTAATTTAAAAGACTAAATCTTTTAACAAAATAATTATTGGCCATATTAAAAACAATTAAGTTCTTATGGGTGAGAAAAAGCATGAACACAATGGAATGACCCTTCTTTATTGCCAACTTTCAAAAATTGGCTGACAAGACTTCAAAACTAGGTCACACTTTGTTGCTGCTAAGTAGCCCGGTGTCAAAGGTCGCACCTTGGGTGTGCGATCCATTCAGCGACAGTAGGAGAGCTGTCTCTACTAATTGCCCTGTAGAGATGGTGGAAGAGTATGTTTTTTTTGGGCTGGAGCTTTGGTACAAACTGACATTTGCTTAAAAAATCCTTGGATTTTATAGGGTTAAAGACTTTCGGGAGCTAAAATGCATATTATGTCCCAACTATTTCTTACCCTTTTATATTTTAATTAATTACAATAGCTAACATTAAAATATTCAAAGACAAATAATTAAAATTAAAACTTAATTTGGTGCATAAAGGGTTAAATGATTAAATGCTTGATAAAAAGTTTTATCTAATAATGAAAAATAAAACTTCAAAATCCTTGGTTTTATAAACTATTGCTGATAGCATTTTATAATATTTATCTGATCTTTGTTTTTATTTGTAGATGCTGAGTACCAATTTAAACATTGTGATATTTGAAGAATGTAGAAATCAATGGTCTATGTCCAGACCTTTACTAGGGTTGATCTTATTAAATGAAGAGGTAAACCGAAATATTTTTTTTATTACATTATAATTTTTTTTGTATAAAACATATATAGTTATCAGGGTTTAAAAAAGAACATTTTGTTTTTCATCCCCCCAAAAAATTTTTGTTTTCACCGTTTGTTTTTAGTTTAAATGTTTTTTTTCATTCAACTTGCTTAAATTAACATGAAGGTGGAAGCTTATGGGGCTGGCTGAGATAATTATGACCCGTATAATGTTTTCCAAAACCTGTCGAAAGGTAAAAAAAAAATCAAGTTTCTTTGGCACATTTTGTAATCAGGAACCTTAGTCTTTTTGTTCCAAAGGTACACATACATGAATCCTTGTAGAATTCACTTCACAACTTACTTGCAAAATATACTTTTCAATAGATAATTCTTTGAAATATATATTTAAATAAAGAATAGACATGGTAGGATTTTTTTCAGGAGAGAAGTTGCAAATGAGTTGTTAAATAGCAAAAACACTATAGCATGGTATGTTTTGAGCCCAGAGTTTAGTAGTAGTTATGCTGAATTTGAGTTTTGTAAATTTGAGCATCATAATAACCCTTTCAAATTTTATGAAATAAAAAAATAGAATTCAATTAGTAAGAAATTTTTAAAAAATATCATTTTGCCAAACTAAGTGGTTTAGTGGTTTAAACCAACAAACCTTGAATAGTGGTGAAAAATTATGACGAAGTTTGAACATTAATGCTTTGATTCAACAATTTATAAACAATATTGGATTTTAATATTAAATGTATAATATATACTTCAATCCCTCAAACACTTTTAATTTTAACCCCAATTTAATTCATAAAATGGTGAATACTCCCTGGTCGACCAATTAGGTGTTAGAATCAGTGATGGGACAGTTGTAGGGTCAGTTAAAAATATGTGCCAAGATGACAGTTTCTGTGGAAACGATTGATCTAATCAACAAAGCATCAACAACAGGGAGTTGTTGAGACGTTAAAGATATTAATAAATAATATTAAACATATGTGAAACGGGTTATTAATTTCTGAAGTTTAAATTAGGGTTATATCTAAAAGTATTTGAGGTTGAAGTACCTCTCACAAACACTTTTAATTTAACCCCAATTTAAACTTCAGAATTACCATATTAAGGGAACAATGCTTAACAGTCTTCATAGTAAAGGGATATCAGAGTTCAAAAGAAACATTAGTTGATTTTTGATATTTTTTTTTTGCAAGTTATTGATGATTGAACAATAAAGTTTTGACTAGTTATTATAAATCAAAAGAAGAATGTTCTACATTGTCCTTTCAAACTAACAGCAGCTAACAAGGGAATGACTTCGGGCACTAACAAAGCATTTTTAGTAAATTCAAAAATATTTGCAGTTCCAATGGAAAAAAATGGTTTTGATTGTACTAAGAAAAAAATTAGTATTTTTATTTTGCTCATTAATTGTTATTTCCAAATAAATTGTTTTTATGAAGGTTGTTGTATGTAGTGTTGCTAAATTGAGAAATAGAAAATTATTTATTTTTGCTTTTGATAAGATGCTTTATAAAATCATATTTTATTTGAATTTTTGCAGTATTTTAACCAACTTAGGCAAAATATTATTAGTAATCAACTACTTGAGAAGCAGTGTGTGATGGCGCAATGGTTTGACAATTTAATGGAAGGTATAGAAAGGAATTTGCAAACAAAAAATAGGGAAAGGTAAAACATTTATTATTAAAATTTATTAATGACTTGAAACTTTAACGGTCTTAAGTTTTTTTTAACAATTTGTCCTTTTATACTTATATAAATATATTAAAAGAAAAAATTACAAGACAAATATTTTCAATTTTATAGCTTTTAGTTTCATGTTTTAAAGTCGTTAAAGTTGCATAAAAATGAAGTTACCACCCCTAATTAATCAGCCTTCATTCTTCCTCAAGTTTCGATTTTTGGTACTTGGTTGATCAATGACATTCTGATTTGCTTGCACAACACATAATTTGCATTGGTTGCTTCATATTAAAATTACAACAAACTTAAATTTTTCAATAACACCCTATATTTATAGCCTAGATATGTTCAGCATCACCAAATTACCTAAATCCTAGTTTTTGCTGTTGGCAGACCAATATTTTAAGAGGTATTTAATAAATCACTTGATGTCATACAGGATGTCATCACCCCTGTATGAAGACATGTTTTTAATTAATTTGACGCCGTGACCTAGTCAAGTTTGAGATCACGCTATTTGATCTTGGACTGCTAAATTGTAAGAACCTTTTATCCCTCTCTTTTTTTAAAGAAAAGAACTAGTTTTTAAAAAAAACTAATAACAACTGTCTTGGGAGATGTTTAAAAAATTTATTTCTTTTAGTTTTGTTTTGATGATAATTATCACTTATTATAGGTAACTTTATTAAAGGTATTTATATAATTACCAATCTTATAGCAATAAAGAACCTTTAGACTGACTTAACAATGGCAACATTCAATCATTTATACGCACTAAAATTTTAAAATGGTTTGCATTTGAGTACCATTACAGCAAATTACGACAGATCGCTTAATTGAACACGACAGTAAAGTGACAAGGCAAACACCTGAGCCGGCACACAACGCAAGCTTGGCAGCCCATTGTAAACTCTGTGCATCAAACCTTTGGACCACGACCGATTTAACGTGCAGCAGATTCTTATGCACAACATTGTTTATTGACAGGATTTTTTTTACTGGAACATTTAGAGTTGGCAAAATTATTTTGATTAACTGAAAACCTAAATTTGTTGTCGTTACTAATCCTCAGCTAGTTTGATAGTAGTTAGGTGAGTTCTAAAAGGTTGTTAATAGTCAGAAAGTCAATCACGTTCAAAAAGGTTGTTAATAGTCAGAAAGTCAATCACAGTCAAATGGTCAGATGTTATATTGGGCTAGTCCAAGATACTGCAAGATATGTTTTTGGGACGCCTGAGCAACAGTGCACTTTTTACAAGTCTGGTAGGTCTTAGATCAATCCACATAGGAAAGGCACTTTATGTGCATGCTTGCAAGTCTGGCCTAAGTGGTCTATGAGCTCCTGTCGCAATCGATGTTTAGAAAAGTGTCATTAATTTTCTGGAATACCATTGATGATCGGGTGGAATACGCTATGAAGCATTGAGCTTTTGTTTTTTGTTGGAATAGAGTTCTTGAAAAGTTAAAGTAGATTTAATTTTGGCACACTTGTACTTGCTGGATATTTCAAAGTGAATTGCTGGCAATTAATGAGGGGCTTGCTGCTGTTATTACCTTGACTTTGGTGAACTGTGGATCTTGTCAGATAGCCGTAGCTCCCTACTACATCTGAGTAACTGGCCTTCAGTTTATGGCCAGTTGTTAATTTATTAGTTCTACAACTGTCAATAACAAGTAAGAACTGTTGCCGAAAGGATTTCAAAAATGAAAAAAAAAGGTTTGCAAGATCAGATTTGTTCACTTCTGTATCAAGTTTTTTTTTTCAACCTATAACGGTCCCTAAACTAATTGAACTTTTCAAACCTTTACAGTTAAGTGATTTTCTTAATAAATTATGGATGAAGTGTAAAACAATTTGGGATTTATTGTTAACTCTTTGTCCTGAATTCATTAACTTAAAAAAATTCAGGGTTTTCTATTCATATTTTTTAAAAATAATTATTTAAAATATGTTTTAAATATTGTGTATAATATAAAAGTTTTTCGTTTAGTTTATTTAAATAATAACTTGAAAAAAATAAAGTTGGTATCAATTTTAATATTGAGACCCCCACTATGTAAATCTTAATTTGTGCAATCCACTCAGAATGTTGTTGATTACAAAAAATTAAAATTCCAGGAAAAATCGTGGCTGATTAAACCAGAGAGCAATTTTTCACTGCTGTACCATAAACATATTTTTCTCTTCTCCCTTCATTCCTTATTAAAAAAAATATTTATTTCCCAAGCCCTTTCAAACAAAATATAATTTAAATTATTTCTTTTTATTTTAAACTTGTTATCACTAATATATGTCATTCAATTGAGTGTGTGTAAGGAAAGGTTAAAGTAAAAACAAATATAGATATTTTTTATAATTTTATTGCAGTGTAAATATGTATAAGAAAAGGGTTTAACTTGATTGATGGCTTTATATTAATATATGCTAGGTGAGAAATATGTATTTCTGTGGTTAAATATGTGTTAATTGAATTAAATAAATCACAACTTATTGAAAGAGCTAATTTTTTTTTCACTTAAGTCCACTGTCAAAACCACACCAAATCACTATAATGCCAAATGCTACGAATATTTCTTTTGATCGACTGAAATTCCAAATTTGTTCATGAGAATGAAATCCTTATAAAATTAATCTGTTTAAACTTAATGCAGTATTTAGTTATTTGTTCATGATGGTTATATATGCAGTGTAAGTCTTTATGTTATATGTTTATTATTTCTAAGTGAAAACGTTTGCAATTACTTTTCTACAGGTTTACCCAAAATTTATCTGTCTTTCGTAGAGATGTCAATGATTCACTGAAAGGTCCAAACATACTGAATGCTGCAATTTATGAAGTAAATTGAATTATGTTTGTACTCGTACATGGTGAAATTGATTATTTCAGACCACATATCTATAAAATATTTTTAACTTAAGCATGCATTAATTAAACCACTTGGTTAAATATTAAAGAATTTTGTTTTGCCTTTGATAATATCTTTTTTATTTATGTATTCAATACTCAAGAATTCTTTGTGTAATTTAATTGATAGGTGGTTTCTGACTTAACCAATTTTCAAAATTTTCTTTAAACTTCATGTTTCACTTTTTAAGCATTGTGAATAACATATTTTATTGTTTTGTGTGAAAGTCTACATTACCTTTGAAAATTCAAATTAATTTTTTACAAAGTTTGAAATTTTGAATCGTCCCAAAAGAATGTTTTGTAACAAGGACTTCACTCTATTTAAATAATTATCAAGATATATTTTTATACACCTTGCTCAACGTTGTTAAAATTGATATTTGTAAAAGGTTTATGTTATTGCAATGTTATTGTATTTCCTGTATGTAATATTGAGCTTAAATGACACATTTCTTATTACTGTTTTCTAGTTGTAAATATTGGTAAAATATAGGTGAACATTTTACCGATTAAAAAGTCTGGTTCTAGTGGATTGTTTGAATGTTACTACAAAAAAAAGTAGTGTTTCTGAAGAAAGATTTTTAATTTTCCACAACACAAGTAGGTCTTGAGATGCATAGAAACTAATAATATAAAACATATTAAATTGCAAAGCAAGGTAAAAACACACACACTACTTCTCCAAAACAAAACTTCAGTAATAAAAAAAAGGTTGTGTTCAGGTATCTGTAAAACTGGTAATCATTCATCTTCAAAGGGTATCTGTTTGAAAAAAATTGTTATGGTTACAGTTAAACTGCTAGAACACCTTTTTTTATAATTCAATGTAACTCATATTTTAATCAGCTCATTTCTTAATTTTATTTACAATATTTTTATTTTATTGTTAAATACAACTTATGCAATTAAAAATATTCTTCAAATGGAGAAATCAATCATGATTTTTTTTGTACAAAATAAGTTAAATTATATCTACAATGGCAGCTTTTGTTTTTTGTAGCATTTGATAATCATTTATTTTTGTTAAATAGGCTTATATTTGTTCATATCTTTATAAAAATTAATGCAGGTAAAAATTAACTTATTTTTCCCTTAAAATTCATGTAAATGATTTACTATATTTGAAACCTCTTTATGTAATACTTAAAGAAACTTATACTTATTACTTCTACCCAATTTTCCGATTTTCAAAAAATCATTCACTGTTTTCGAGACATATTAAACTGAAACATTAAAAATTAAATTTAAGTTTTTCCAGGGTAAAATCATGGAAAAATAAGTTGAACACAGCTAAACACATATTAAATTTAATCTATGACTTATCATACAATTTTTTTATGTCTACATTCAAAGCAATACATCTTAAAAGATAAAAATGTTAAGAGGCATAATAAATTGAAACTTTCAAAAATTAATTTTAAAGTTTTTCCAGGGTAAAATCATGGAAAAATAATTTAAAGTCAGCAAATCACAGATATTATATTTAATCTATGCCTTATAATACAAAAGTTTGTATGTATATTCAAAGCAATAAATCTTAAAGATAAAAATTGTTTTTTTTTGCATTAGAAAATAGGTTAGTAATGCTCTGTGTCTCTATTTCAAAATTCATGGTTATTTTATTAACTTAAAGTTTCATTGAATCATAGATCAATTAATTTATTTTTTGTCAATGGTAGTATTATCATTGATATATTTATTTGTACGTTTTGTCAAAGTATTACTTGTCTGTAAATATTCGTAGTCAATTTTTTTAGAAAAAATTGTATGTTTTGAAAGTGTGCAACACTGAGAAAAAAGAGAAAATTTTAATTTGAAGAATGTATGAAATTAAGTGATATTTACTTTTCCCTATTAATTTTTAAGTTGACGGAACTATTTGTAAATTTTTGGTTTGTAAATGATATTTGTAGTAAAAAAATTGTTATTGTAAAATTAAATCTATATTCAATAATATTGGTTTGGATGAAATGTGTTTAGAAAGTACAGGCTAATCTTGTTAAATAATGAACATTTTTAGCACAGCATCAGCATGTTTATTTTTAGTTTTTATTTATTTTTTATGAAAAATGTTCTATTTACTCAATGTTAGACTATCTTCTATTTATTTACTTATTTTTTGTTGAAGTTCCTTATAATATGTTCTGTATAATTATTTAGTATAATAATCCAATCCAAAATGACAATGAAATATTTTTAAATAGAAAAATTATAATCATTAAGTTCCAACTCTTAATATACTGTTTGTATTTCTTTATGAATTAGATTTGCTTACCTGTTAATAACCTGGTAACTCATTTTATATTGTAAGAAAGATTTCTAAGCCAGATCAGGTTCCTTAATACCATATTCTGTATAATTATTTATTATAATAATCCAATCCATAATGACATAATGAAATATTGTTAATTTGAAAAATTATACTATCATCAAGTTCAAACTGTTAATGTGCTGTTTGTATTTCTTTTAGATGCTGATCAGTAAGTTATTTTTAATAAATTATTTTACTTTTTGGAAAAAAATGTATTTAATTTGTTTTGAGCATAACTTTATTCCATTGTAATTTTTATTTTGTTGTCATCCAAATTTTAGTTACTTAACAGATAATGGTAATTATGTGGATGAGGTAGCGAGCTTAAGTGTAAACTTAAGTTTAATGGGTAATTTTGAAACTTCAGACTATTTTAATTCTAACTATATTTGGCATCATCATCTTTCTGATCATAATTAAAAAAAATAATAGTACTGACATCTATTGGGATTAATAAAATATATTTTCTAATATATAAAAGTTTAAAGAACAGAAAGATATGCTTTTTGATATCATAAATGGCTATAGACAATCAGAAAAAAATTTCTAAAATGGTGATGCCAAATTGTCATTGGGACTGAAAGGGTTAAAATCACGGGAGTCCCAAAAGTAAATGACTGGGTTCTTAACGGAGTATAAGGTTTGTTGGGAAGGTACAAGGGAAAAATTTTTAACGAGCTTACAATTCAATATGCAGAAAGAATCGATGGAAAATATTTTAAATGAGCAGAAATGGATAATACATCCCAAGTTTATATTGATCAAATAGTAGCGATTCTTCAACCACCTGCGTTTTCTCTGCAAAATAAAAGAAGCCTCAGTTTTTTATTTCGACCAGAATTTACTTTTAAATTTGATTATTTCGTTAATATAAGCATAATTAATGTCATAAAAATAAAAAGTAATAATTTTGTCTGAAAATACTATAAAATCTATATAAACTTCATAATATGACATTAGTTTTGTTGTTAAGTAAAATGTAAAATTTTTTTGATAATTTTAAGTCTAACTACCAAATTTTTGGGTTGGGTCAAGTATCCCTAATGGGTGGGTCATGTATTCCTATGCATTTTGGGATACATGACCCAAAATTAAAGTTTTAAATAATTTATATTTTACTACTATTGCAGTTAATTACTACAGAAAAATACTTATATATATATTGTGTATTACTTTATGAAGTATAAATTATCTGCATTTACACATTCATAAATAGTGTTTTTTAAAAGTTACAAGCAAACAACTTCGAGTTGGGTCATATGTGCCTGGTTCCCCCTACCTATGAGCACATTTTCGGCTTTTGACGAAAATTTCAAAAATGATTTATTGTATAAAAGGGTATAAGAAAATTTATTGTGTTAAAAACAGGTCGTTTCTCTGCACTTCAAAGGACAAATATTATTTAAAAGTTTATTTTTTATTTCGCGTACGTAAGTTTCAACAAAAAGATATGAAGAAAAAAAGGTTGATTTAAAAATGGATTTTTGAGTTTATCTAATTCGAGCACATTCAGTTTGTTTTCAACAAAAGACGGGATTTTCTTTACGGTGATTCAACTCGTATCGGTTTTAGGTTTGATTGAAGAACAGTGTATATTTTGAACTGGCTCTTTGAATCAACAGAAACAGACTTGTTGTTTTGTATTTCAAAAATAAATACGTAGGGGGAACCAGGGACATGACCCCACTCGAAGTTTTTTGCTTGTAACTTTTAAAAAACACTATTCATGAATGTGTAAATGCAGATAATTTATACTTCATAAAGTAGTACACAATATATATTAGTATTTTTCTGTAGTATTAACTGCAATAGTAGTAAAATATAAATTATTTAAAACTTAAGTTATGGGTCATGTATCCCAATGCATAGGGATACATGACCCACCTATTAGGGATACGTGACCCAACCCCAAAATGTGGTAGTATAACTTAAAATAATCAAAAAACTTTTACCAAATAACAAAACTAATATATTATAAAGTTTATATAGATTTTATAGTATTTTCAGACAAAATTATTACTTTTTATTTTTATCTCATTAATTATGCTTATATTAAGAAATAATCAAATTTAAAAGTAAATTCTGTTCGAAATACAAAACTGGGGCTTTTATTTTGCAGAGAAAACACATGTGGTTGAAGAATCACTACTATTTTATCAATATCATTTTGGGATGTATTATCCATTTTAGGACATTTAAAACACTTTCCATCGATTTTTTCTGCATATTGAATTGTAAGCTCGTTAAAAAAAATTCCCTTGTACCTTCCAAACAAACCTTATACTTCGTTAAGGAACCAGTCAATTACTTTTGGCACTCCCGTGATTAAAAAAAAAATTTACTTGGTCTACTTTTGTGTTGTTTACTTGGGTCACATATCCCTAATTGGTTTGGGTCACTTATCCCTAGTTGCACTTTTTTTGTTTAATTCCAAAACAAAGTCATTTGCGAATAATTACATTAGCACTATTATGCTTGTAACTGTAGCTAATAGCATGAACTAAACAAATAACTAATTGAAAAAATCTTTCTTTTAAACCAAAAAATGTAGACCGAAAAACCTTACGGCCTCAAAAATTTACTTTCAGTGCATGAAAACGTATTTCTTCGCATAACTTAACAAATACGCAATGATTCAGCTCGTTTTTTTCACCATGTGATCAACTGGCTGAAAGGAATAAAGGATGCCACTTTCAACTCACAAAACTTTTCCATTGCTGAGGAAAAGGCATTGGGTCATGTATCCTTAGGGGTCAAATGTCCCTAGTTCCCCCCTATTAGTTCTTAGAAAAGGCTGTTGAGATAATTCTTCTGTTTCATAAGCTAATTTAACCCTATCACTGCGGGAGTTTTAATAAGCTATTATCATCGGTTGTTACTTTGGTATGATTGAAAAACAATAAGTTCATTTTCACTAGTTGTTTAAAATTTATAGAAACAACGCTTTTTTTGTACTTAAAAATTCATGATTATGTTTAATTGGGTCAAGAAAAAGACATAAAGTATCTTTTAATGTGTGGTGCATTGAGTTTTAAAGTTAAGTTGTGTTTATTGTTAATATCTTTAAAAAACGAAAATTATTTTTCAAAATATTAATTATAAAGTTGAATATTTTAGTTTTAAAATAAAGAAGTTCAGTAAAGTTATGCAAATGTGTCTAAGAATTAAAAAATATATATATTTCATATACAGTAGCTACTTTTTAAGATCAGTGGTTAAGTTTGTCAATCATTTAATTGAGTAGAACAAAACAAAATCACGTTTTACTTAGGAAATTTCGCCGCATATCTGAATCAAACCATCATTTTACCGCTGTTTTAATGGCTCAAATATAGTCAAAATATCATTTTTTTTAAATATTTTTTTTTCGCCTTGATTTGATATTATAAAAATATTTTTTTTCAAGGCGAATGAGATATTGACCGCGGGTCTCCGAACCAAAGTGCCTCTGTGTTAATCCAATAGAAAAAATATTTTTTAAGCCACATTTCTCCGGCTGTAATATATTGACAAACGTTTTTGTTTTCATATGATAAATGTAGCCAACTTACATGTCTCTGTAATACCACTTTTTGAAATTCATTCAAATATTTTTATAAAATTATTTATTAAACTAAAAAAAAATATTGGACTCAGTTTCAAAAAGTGGGATTATACAGACCTGTAAGTCGGCTACGTTTAAGATATAAAAAAAAAAAACGTTTAGAAAATAAATTTTTCCTCCGTGGTCAATCGGTCATATTCGCTATTAAGAACTGGTAAATCGAAGAAATGAAAGTGTAGTAGTATAGTGAAATACATAAAGTATTTAGAGATAAAGCATTTTTAATCGGCTCGTGTATGCAGCTGGTGACCCTTCCTTTTTATATTTTAAGAGGGACTGTCAGTCCCATAGAAAGTTTTAAAATGCCACAAATATACAGCAGATGGCGACACAATTAATAATCAAATAACCGGATGTTATTTTCTTTTCAATTTGGTTTTAAATTGATGTTATGAGGATTCCCATACCTGGTAAAAATGGGATAACATGGCAATGGCAAAGCAATTCTTTTGCAAAAGTTGTGATTTCAAAACTAATGCATTAGATCTATAGGACTGACTTGGTTCTAAGTTGGTACTTGTCTTTCCCTCGAGCTAACACTACAATTCACACTAATCATCTCCCCGAGTTTATTATGCCACAATTTCTTAAGAGGACTAACGTGGCTAAATTGTTAAGGTGAATGGTTCTTAATGTAATGTGATCGTTTCAGGCTGCCTATTTCTAGCATCCTTTAGGAGCTTTAACACAGCCAATTACGCCTCGTAATTAGAACCCTGGTCAAGTGAGTCGACACTTGAGCGGCCACCCAACGAAACTTCGAGCGACATCGTACACTAACGCCGTCGGGACTTGGGACTCCACAGATTTAACGAGCACGTCTGGCCCAATGTACTCGGGCCTTTCCGTGATAAATTGAAGATTTTCCTACTATTTTCAGCACAGATCCGATTTATAGGATGACAGGCAGTAGCTGGGATTCGAACCTCCGCACTCCTGAGAAGGTTGAATCAAGAGTATTGTTCCGTTGTTCTGACTGCTGGCAATAAAAAGTCTTTAAATCTTAGACTACTCGGACCCAAGAAATCATGCTTGCTGGTTAAATATGTGGAGTCCGATGTTGACGCACAATATCGCTTGAAGTTCTGTTTGGATGCGAGCTCAGGTATGAACCTCGTGTAAAATAAAACAAACCTTTTACCTTATAATTTTTTTTATCCATTTTATTGCTCAGGTCTGCTGTTTGGTGATGAGGTATTTGTAGTTGCTTTCATATGAATGTGATGCCCTGAATTGCCTAGGAGCTGCTCAGGGTTTGTTCGCATCATCTGTGTTTCAGGAATAAGAGGCTTTCCTTCTTGGTCTTCCCTTTAACTATATATCCAAAATTGAAAAAAAAATAGTCCCAATTACACATGATAATACACCATTATTTCATTATTTGAAACGCAAACACATTTTTATGTATGTATCAAACACTGTAGTAAAAGAACGACATCTAGCGGCAATACGTAAAAATTGCATTCGTATAAGTAGTTCGTATTACGAAGACCTACTCTAGTTGGCCTCTGTCTCTAAAAATTAGATGGATCCACTTATGTGTGTGTGTTGTCTGTTGTGTCTGTCTTACTTGACGGAGGTTTATAAGCGGGTCTCTGACCAAGCACACAAACCTGAATATATATGTCTACCAACCAACGAAGACCTAAAATTGTAATACGAGGAAACGATATACAATATACATAGAGCTAGGAAGGAGAGTAGAGAGGTCCTTGTATATGCGCAGTAGCGCACAAATGAAACAGGCTAGAGCGGTGCATCTTGGGATACCTCGGTGCCAGTATGTTAAGCGCAGTAGCTCGAAAAACCTGACAGCCCTGCTTCAAATCATCTCAATTGGAGGAGCCCTCTACAGAGCGGTGCATCTTGGGATACCTCGGTGCCAGTATGTTATGCGCAGTAGCTCGAAAACAGCCCTCACATCTCTGCTTCAATTTCTCTCAACTGGTGGACCTGTCTACACCTCCTTCCTACCTCTATGACGATATATATCTGATCATTTTTAAAAACATCTCTCAAAGGCGGGATTTGCCCACTTGAGGAACACTTTAAAGGTTTTGTTTGAACCGATGTGGTATGAAACTTTCAACACTTCTCTTAAAGAGGATAGCCTATTTTGTCTAGTGCGACTTTGAGCAATAAACCAGCCTATTTTTAGAAGTCGCTGATTTGGGCTGGCTTTTTCTTGTTGCTGGGTTGCCGCATTTTTTGAGGGAAGTGTATTTTTCCAATGCCTCGATTTTGAAATAAACTCAAAACCAACGCCAAGTCTCTTCTCGTAATGGTAGAACTATTATAGTTATTGTACGTGTAGCTCAAGTGTGGCGTAGTTCAACCAAAAACAAAATATTCATGCAATTTATTACTAATTATAAGCATTTCAAAATTACAGTTTGTATTAATACTCGCCGGCTATCATTGTACGTCAGTTGGGGCCCGGATGGCCGAGTGGTTTGCATCGCAGACCATTACGCTAGCAGTCTGCGCGCTGTAACGGGTGCGGGTTCGATTCCCGCCTTTGCCCTGGGTGTACTTCCTTTCTTTGTGACAGTAAAAATTCTTTCTGTGTCTGTCTTACTTGACGAAGGCTTATAAGCGGGTCTCTGATCAAGCACACAAGCCGGAATATATATGTACCTACCCTACCCTACCCTTGTACGTCAGTTTTCATGACCAACAATATGTTTAGTTTAGTTTGAATTATCGTCGCACTAGAGCTACACGAGGGCTATTGGCGACGGGCCTCGTACTTTTAATTTTAAATTTGTATCAAATAGATATTATAACAAATCTCCACTCAAAATGTAACGAACTATTGACGATTTTTTTTCCTCATTATGCATGTAGTTTAAAAAAAAACATGGTGGTATAATCTTCCTTACTAAATGTTCTAATTATTTTTCTAATTAGACACTCGTATTTGTTAGGTTAGTTTGAATTATCGTCGCACTAGAGCTACACGAGGGCTATTGGCGACGGGCGTCGTATTTTAGAACCACAGTCAAGTGACGAGCCGACACCTGAGTAGGCACCCAACGCAACCGTTAAGGGCGACATCGTACGCAGCGTTAGGACTTTGAAGGATATTTAACGTGCACTCCCTCCACACGGGGTATTATTCGTCGGACATTTTCGCTGCACGGGCCGTTTATAGGTCGGCAGTTATTTTGGCGATGCCCGGACCCGAACCTGGGACCTTCCGCATGCTAGGCGAATGCCTAACCGACTGGGCTCCCCAGCCCCCAACAATATGTAATTACATTATGATCTATAACTAAATAATTAATAATATTGTATTATTTGCCCTAAACCTCAAAATCTCGCCAAATTTCATCGAAGAATATTCACCATTATGGCGATTATGTTTTCAACACACATTTTCTTTTCCTATCCTATACTTCAAGATGGCTAAGAATTTGGATGGTTTATCTCCGTGAAATAGCTAAAAAGTGTTCCAGAAAAAAAAAACTTTATATATGGCCCCTCCTAAAAAAATCTGGAGACTTTGTTTCGATGTTTTTTACACTGTGACCTGCGGAGCGGTGCTGTCACAATGATGGTGGGGTGTCGTTAGGTCACCGTCCATTTGGTTGGTTGGTAGACATATATATTCAGGTTTGTGTGCTTGGTCAGCGACCCGCTTATAAACCTTCGTCAAGTAAGACAGACACAACAGACAACACACACACATAAGTGGATCCATCTAATTTTTAGAGACAGAGGCCAACTACAGGATCCCCAGAATTGGCTTGTCACCCCCAGAGGTATTGATTTGGTATGGGAACTTAGAGGACTTTCGGACCCAACAGATTTAACGAGCACGTACTCCGCATATACTCGGTAGGTCTTCAGTGGTACCGGGACTCGATCGCAGGACCTTCCGATCCCGAGACCGAGACGCTGACCACTAGGCTCACTACGGCCCTACCGTCCATTTTTATCAGTGCTTTAAGCTAAGCTGAATGCTTCCGGATGTCTATTTCTAGCCTCCTTTAGGAGCTCTAACGCAGGCTATTGCTCTTCGTAAATTAGAACTATGGTCAAGTGACGCGGTCAACACCTTTGCGGCAACCGACATCCTACGCTATCGCCATCTGGCATTTAGACTTCACAGATTAAACGAGCACGCCTGTCCCAGTGTACTCGGGAATCCCGTAGTTAAGTCGATTGTATTTTTGCAAACAAATACTCGTCTATAGGATGTGGTTGGATTTCGAACGTGGGACCCTTTTTATGAGAGGCCGATGCCTTGACGACTTGGCTACTGAGCCCCCTTTTTGTAAAAAAAATATTAAATCTTTTACTAAAATTTAGCTTTTATTTTTATGTATATTTCTTTTTAAGAGAGGGACTGTCAGTTCCATAGAACTAATGCATTAGTTTTAAAATCACAACTTCCGCAGTTTTATTGCTTTGCCATGTTAGCCCTTTATCCCCAGGTATGGGAATCAACATAACATCGAAATGAAAGAAATTTGAAACGAAGATGTTATCTAGTTATTTAATTATATATTTTAAAAGTTTAGTTAGCCAAAAATAGACAGCAGATGGCGACACTATTTAAAAACTTTATCATTTAATAATTAAATAACCGGATGTTATTTTCTTTTCAATTTTGTTTTAAATTGATGTTATGATGATTCCCATACCTGGTGAAAATGAGATAACATAGCAAATCAATTCTTTTGCAAAAGTTGTGATTTCAAAACTAATGCATTAGCTCTACGGGACTGACAGTCCCTCTTAAGGGCTAATCTTTTTTTTACAAGAATACTCGACTGGATATGTGTTAAGACGGATGCTTAGTCCCATGAAGCTAATGCATTAGTTTTGAAATCCTAAAATCTGCGAAAGTATTGATTTGCCATGTAGGCGTTTTTTCGTTTTGTATGATGTGGTTCTAAATTATGACGTCCGTTGAAAATAGATCTTGTATAGCTGTGGTGCGATATTTATTTAACTCAACTCAATTCTTCAGGTATGAGAATAGTCACAACAGCAAAATGAAGTTAATTTGTAAAGAATAGCATTCGGTTATTTTATAATTATATAATTATGCGATAAAGTTTCAGACTATTTTCTTCTTTAGAATATTTTGAGGTAATTAAAACTTAAAAATTTATAACTAAATTACCAGATGATATTTTCCCTCTAATTTTTTTTTATTTTGTTGCTGTGATGATTTTCATACCTGGTAAAAAAAATTTTGCATGACAAATCAATACTTTCGCAGTGGTTGCGATTTTGAAATCAATGCATTTGCTCTATGGGACAGATCAACGATTAACAAAACATCCCTCTAAGTTACTTGCGTTAGGTTTAGGTTTAAAATTTTTATAATAGATGGCAGCACCACACAACAATAAGATGTTTGATAACCCTCCGGTGATTTTGTTTCGATTTTGGACCTACACTGCTTTTTGTGTAGTCCAAAAGTTTTTGTTAGTGACAAAATAAAAAAAATTGAAGATAACTAGGGCAGGGGTAAAGTGAGAAATTAAGATATCGCAATATTTTGCGGCATAGTTTTTTTTTTTTTTTTAGTTTCACATGGTTCATAAAATTATTAAGAAAGAAAATATATTCAAGTACTTTTCCAGAAAAATTCAAGGAATAGAAATTGCTGAAATCGTAAAATCGGAATAGATAAAGCGTTATAGCCGAACCTCAATTCTTTTAGTTGAAACTAAAACCTGTATAAAATCCGAAACCCCAGCACAATAAAAAAAAATTGGTGAAAATTGGTGAAAAAAAAATTAAGTGACAAAATAAAAAAAATTGAAGATAACTAGGGCAGGGGTAAAGTGAGAAATTAAGATATCGCAATATTTTACGGCATATTTTTTTTTTTTTAGTTTCACATGGTTCATAAAATTATTAAGAAAGAAAATATATTCAAGTACTTTTCCAGAAAAATTCAAGGAATAGGAATTGCTGAAATCGTAAAATCGGAATAGATAAAGCGTTATAGCCGAACCTCAATTCTTTTAGTTGAAACTAAAACCTGTATAAAATCCGAAACCCCAGCACAGTAAAAAAAAAATGTCTAATAAAAGCTTGACACAGATTTTTTTCATTCAAGCTTTTCTTGCCATCACAAGGTCACGACTCACGGACCCTTGATTAGAACCAATCGAACAAATATTCTGGTTGATCCAACTTAACCTGAACCGGAGCTACAAAAGTAATAAGACACTCTTCCGATAATGCAGAACTGGCAATCATTATGAGGCGTGTGACGTCAACGGTGGATTTCGTGAAAATTACTAGGCTGCAAAATAAGGGAATCGGAATAGTTGGATTGCACTGGGAGTTGGGTTAGCCGATATGTGAAGAGATCAAGATGTAATCGAATCTTAATTAATCTTCAAATTTTAATTAAATTTGTCATCTTTATTACATAAATTCATTATTTAAGCTTGTTTTTCATTGAAATTTAAGTTTAGTTTTCATTGATATGGACCGAGAAAGGTGGAGTTGAATCCTCGTCGCACCCCTACAGGAAAGCTATTGGCGATGTACTTAAAGCAATCAATTGAATTTTTGTCTTTGATTATAAGGATTATTAAGAAATGTTGAGAAAAAATGCCTTTGTTATCTATAATCAATAGAAGTTAAGGATATTCCATAAATCACCACGTCCTTCATTTAGTGCGGTGTCGGCAAGGCAGCGAAAACGAAAGAGGATTAAAAAGTAGTAACTCAAATACTCAACGGTTGCTATGGTGATTATTGTCTTCGGATTAGAGTAGTAATAGATTGACGATTAAGCTTATGTTTGGCGCGAAATGGCACCTTTGGAAATTTTCACTGATTTTTCAAAAAAATCACGACTTTTCCCTGATATCATGGTTCTGCCGCCACCCTGTATCGTCACAAAGTAGACGTAGAAAGACGTAGACGTCACAAAGTCTCGAGATCTTGTCCGAACTCCGTGAAAAGTGCGGCGCTGATCCTAAAGTGACTTAAAAGATAGAAACTTAATTTTTTTTAAACATTTAAACAATTTTTTAGTCAAAAATAAAACCCGGAATTCCGGGTGAAGAATATTAAAAAAAACCCGGAATTCCGGGTACCCCCGGAAAAGTTTCACCCCTGAGTTCCGTTGGGTGCCCTCTCACGTGTCGACCTCTGACCGGGGTTTTAAATTAGGAGGCGCGTATTGGCTGTTTTTTTTTTTTTGAGCATATTTAAGTAAGGTACAAACTCAAAACTACTACAGATGATGTCTGGTATAAGTGCGTCTCGAATGAAGCAATAAACCAGTAAACCAACCAACAAGCCAACCCAGGGGGCGGCTGTTTTTGAGCATATTTAAGTAAGGTACAAACTCAAAACTACTACAGATGATGTCTGGTATAAGTACGTCTCGAATGAAGCAATAAACCAGTAAACCAACCAACAAGCCAACCCAGGGGGCGGCTGTTTTTGAGCATATTTAAGTAAGGTACAAACTCAAAACTACTACAGATGATGTCTGGTATAAGTGCGTCTCGAATGAAGCAATAAACCAGTAAACCAACCAACAAGCCAACCCAGGGGGCGGCTGTTTTTGAGCATATTTAAGTAAGGTACAAACTCAAAACTACTACAGATGATGTCTGGTATAAGTGCGTCTCGAATGAAGCAATAAACCAGTAAACCAACCAACAAGCCAACCCAGGGGGCGAGTCGATAAATAACGAGCCTCTCACCAAGAAGGTTCTTGGTTTTGTCATTATATAGACGTATTCTTGCTGGAGAAAAGAAAATCTCTCGAAAATCTCTTGACGATAACGCGACTGTGGTTCTAAATTACGATACCCGTCATCAATAGCCCTAGTTTAGCTCTAGTGTAAGGATAATTAAAACTAACCCTAACTCTTGATTAAAACGTAGAAGAAGATACGAATAATCACTCTCGTGAAAAATCTAAAGCTACAGTTTAAAAAAGCTACATTTGAAGCGAAACAACCGATCGGTATTGAATGCGTTTGGAAAGAAAGATCCAAGATGAAGTTATCCAATGTGGACTGACCTTCAAGGCTGATATGTGAGTTAGTGACGTGTGAGTGAGTGACGATTCCGTAGGAAAAGTCAAATAACACCATTTTCAAAGAATTTTTTATAAGGTTTAGAGATTGTATGTTAATCTACATTTAAATGCCCACAATTTGAGACTAGTAAAAAAATTCTCGCACTTAAATATAATCAGTAAATGAGATTGTGTGAGTGACGACAGTAAAAGAATCCCATGATATTTTTAATACTAAAAGTACTGTAAAAACGTTATCACTCATGGATCAAAACAACTGATGGCTGATTTTGAAGCCTCAATCCTTTAAGAATAACATGCCAATTTAAATTCGATTTCTTAGTCGTCTAGTAAGTTTTTAATTAAACTTTAAAGCAGTGTTATGGGAGTGACTCTATAACCCAGGGACATTACATATTCATAAAATTACATAAAACTATTGATGGTAGAAAAACATCAGATACATTTTCGGAAACTACAGAAACTAATTAAGCATAAATAGTTCCTCCAAAAAGGATTATATATTTAAAACGGCCTTTTTTAGGACGTTAAACGTTGTAAAAGCATTCAGGGACAGTGTGAGGGAGTGACAAATCGGGTATTTAAATGAAATTTTATGTAAGTAAATTATAATTATTTGATATTTTTTAAGTGGGACTAGTTAGGTTGTGGGCCAGTTTACACTAACAAATCACAAACATACATATATAATTTGAAAATAAAGAGCAAAGTATCCGGGACATTGATTTGTCCCTTTTACAAAGAATGACCAAGGGAGACTATTTCCCTCCCCCTAAGACATGTCTAAATTGTGGAGGTGACGATAGATGGCAGCATCTGTATTGTATGTGTGTGTATGTCGTGTCCGTCCTTCTTGACGAAGGTTTATAAGCGGGTCTTTGTGACCAAGCACACAAGCCTGAAAATATATGTCTACCAACCAACTACCCAACCAACGATTGCGTAAGCACATAAGCCGAAAAATATGTATGAACCAACCAACGATTGCGTATTTACTTGACAACCTCAATCTTTTTTTCCTACTGAAAACGAAAATGGTAAGTAATGATTAAAAGTTTGTTTTTAATAAGGGTATATGGGTCATTCCTCAGAAATCGTATAAAAACATGTCCCCGCAAGGTATCTTTCACATAAAGAAAGGTTATGCTTCCAATTGAATTAATTAAAAAAATGAATATTTTATCTACTTACTAACGTTGAATAAATAAAAAAACAAACATTTTGCATAAAAACTTGTGTCCACAGACTATGACAAATAATGTCCGTGGACTGTCTATCCGTCATGTCCGTGGACTGTTTTGGTTAGTAAATCCAAATTAAATCCCAATATTTTGTAATAAATGTTTTTAAAATTAAATTGGCATTACGTGATGAAAGTACAAACTACAAAACACTAAAAATAATCATTATAAGGAATATAAATATCGAAATTCTGTTAAAATAAAATGTCCGACATATTTTCGTCATGTCCGAGGACAACGTATTATTTAGCATGTATAAAAATCTAGAAATGACAACAGTACTCTGTTTCAGTCTTATTAGTATTCAATCATACACGTAAAACGTTGTATCAAGTCGAAAGTTTGAATACCGCAGTAGATAAAAAATAATTTGAAGTTAAAAGTTAAAAAAAGACACGCTTCTGACAAGATCATAGCGTAATTTCTTTGGTCGCGTATGTATATTTAAGCTCACGGACATGATTTATGTGTCCTCGGACGTGACGTTTTAATTATATAAGAATAAATTGATTAAATATAAGTGAAATGCATAATAGTAACACTATATTTTGCCGTTAACTAATATATTAAAGTATAGCCAAAATTTTATTGAAGTGTAACACATCAATAAAATATTTGTATGTTAATTTTGGGGGTTAAAACTTTTTTTAATGAAAACATTATTAAATTAAGACTTTTTATCAGAATAATTCCTATTAATTGTATGATCTGGACCGATGTTATATTTCTAATGTAGAATGTAAGTGCAACTCAAATCCATAGTTTCAAAAACTTTCATCAATATTTTTGTTGTTGGATTGAGTTAGATTTTTGATATCGTATTCCAAAGTAACAGCAGTTAAAAACTTTGCCGTTAGATGGCGCCATGATATTTTAAAGTGTTTTGAATAAGGGAAAAAATAACAATTGGAAATATCAAATATGTATTAGAATAAAACTAACTTACTAAAATTATAGTATCGATCTCAATTTTTATATTCTATCTATCCATATGTAATTTTCTAAAATAGTTTAAAGTAGTTTAATGTCACAACAATGTTCTTAAAACTGCTGCAAGCATACGCAAGATCACGCATTAATTATGAAATCATCTATTTTTAAAAGGTAGTATACTTAAGTTTACCATGTCAAAATATATTTTTTTTTAATGTGACATTGTGGACTTCATGATTTTATAATAAAACTGTTAAAATAATTTTCCTCTAAAAAAATGGGTTTTCTGAAGTATTCCCCAGTTTTATCCATGTTTCTAGTACACCTTATCCAATTAGAGTGCTACTATGACACATACATTTTTCATGATAACCATTCTGGCTCAGATGTCGGCTCGTCACTTGATTGTGGTTCTAAAATATGACGCCCGTCGCCAATAGCCCTCGTGTAGCTCTAGTACGACGATAATTCAAACTAAACTAAACTGGCCTTTGTATTTTCACTTAAATCTAAACTTAAAAAAGCATAGCTCTTCATTCCAGGTTAAAACTCAAATTCTTAAACCAAAAACAAAGAACCTAACATAACAAAGTACACGAGGAAAATTAAGTATACATATAAATATACATCCGTCTTGATAAATAAATGCATTTCTGAATCACCAGAGTTGTACTATGCGATCAGTACTTTCATAAATCACTTTAAGATGGATTTCTCCACTTTCTACCAGGGCATATCACGATGTTAGTATTAAGCACACATCCATCAACTTTCACTGCCTAACTTTTCTCCTCGCAATTTTTTGGAGGGTGCACCTTTTTCCCCCTTGCAACTAATTTTAAGAAGCGCGCGCAATTTTGTCTCTTGAGCAGTTTTAGCTACACACAAGCGTAAGTCATATTAGGCGTGAGCTATACAAGTGTAAGTCATATATATTACGGCAGAGCTACAGAAGTATTAGTCATGGTATGTGAACTTTAAGAAGGTAAAGGACTTTTGTACTTAGGGCGTGTAGAGCGTGGGCCACCAATATGAAACCCTGCCCCCCCCCTACCGGGGGAATTTTGGACATATACATTTTTGTGTTCGTATTGACATGTACTTTAAGGTTTTAGATGTTTGTGCCACCTGAGAATTACAGCGCATACCGGAAAAAACCAAAAAACACTAGGAGTGTGTAACACTTCATGACTTTTAATTACCACTCAATAAATCAATACATTCAAAAGTAATTATCTACCCTGTATGATAATTTAAATAATTTTAAAACCTAAAAAGTTCTATGATAGGCTCTATGTTCTCTATTTGCGCATGCGCGATTTTCTAAAGAACCTTATTATGACATCCTCCAGGTACTTGGAACTTGTGTACCAAATTTAAAGTCCACATATTTTTTTCATTTTTCAGCAATACCTTTAAAACCAAAAACGTTCTATGGCAGCTACCCTTTGCGCATGCGCGATTTTCTCGAAAACCTTATGGAGCGGAGGCTAGCATGTACCCCTCCCCCGTGCGAAATTTCGACGCACACATTTTTGTGTTCGTATTGACATGTACTTTAAGGTTTTAGGTGTTTGCCACTTGCGAATTACAGCATAACCCGGAAAATACATGAAATGAACAAAAAAGTCCTAACTACTCCATTCATAGGAGGTAGGTATAGTAAACGAACCTCCTAAGATTGAAAAATGTATATATGTAATTGACGGTATGGCGTATTTTCAATCTCTCACTAATATTCCAGAAACCTTTGGGGAACTAATAGAGATTGTCTTGAGCCGTTCTCCAAAATGCCGCACGAAGGGAATAAGGAATACACAAATATAAACAAACTACGGTCCTACTTCGACTGTGTGACTGTTGAAAACTGGTTGAAACGGTTGGCGTATTGCTTTAGAATTTTTAAGTCAATAACATGACGGTAAAACGGTGGTTTGATCCAAATTAGCGACAGCTAGTTACAATGTAAAAACTGATTCTGTTCTTTTTTACGTAATTCATTCCAATTCAGCGGTTGTTCGATTAACCAGTAGTCCCAAAAAGCAGCGCAATCCTCGAAGCATGTATAATTTTTAGTAGATTTCAGTATTTTTGGGTTCATTTCATGTTTTTTCCGGGATATGCTGTAATTCGCAAGTGGAAAACACCTAAAACCTTAAAGTACATGTCCATACGAACACAAAAATGTATGTGTCCAAAATTCCCTAGGGGAGGGGGGTCATATTGCTGGCCTATTATCTAGTGGGGTTAAACTCTCACTCTGAATTATTGAATGTAAATGGTATGAGCTTTTAAACGAAATTTCAACAAAAAATTTCTAGTTACTTAGCAAGTTTGGAATTTTACTATTTTCACACTTTTGATTTGACTAAAACAAAGTTATCCACAAATTCTTCCAAATGGCTAGAGTGTAACTTTGCAGTAATTTAAAATATATATAAGTAAACTAGTAACTTATAAAGCTATAGTTTTTAAAAAATTCCGATTTTGTTTTAAAAAATAATTTTGAACAAATAATTGACGGGTTTAATCATTTCAAAGATTTAGTGAACAAATAAGGTTAAACCCCCAAAATTTTCTAATATGGCAGAAGCGTTGGCTTTTTACGAGTGGTGAGGTATGAAGCCCGCTAAAAATATCTAACTACGATGTTCTTGCAACTAACAAGATACTTACTCTAGTCTGGCTCGAAAAAAAATAAAAGTGGGGATCGCAGGTAAAAACAAAAGAGATGTGTTACCATTAAACTTGTAAATAAATCAGAAATCACTTTCGTTCCTTCACAAGGGAGAGAAGTCCTTTAAATAAAAACACGGCGCTCCAGAATAATAGCATCTGTTGTTCATAATTCATTCTCAATAATCTTCACTGGCCACTTACGGAAATGAAGCAGGTGTAACCCCCTTCCCCTCATTCTATTCCGCATCACATTATTTTTAACTTCGCATTCTTTTTAAAGGCCGACCTTGCTGTAAAAAGAGCGAAGGTGGGTGAAGCTTGTGATGAGCAATAAAATAAAAGATTCGCTTTTTAACTGGTTTCTTTGAATTCATGAACAACTCTCTAGGAAATGGTCCCTAAAATTTTGTCAGTTTTGACGGAATTATGACGTGAAAATGCCGCGAGTAAAGCTTTCGTCAGGAATTGTCAAAAATGACGAAATTTGTTTGACGGTAGAATAATCCTCAAAAGTGAGATTTTTATTTCCTAAGAGAATTTATTTAATTACAACCAATCCAATTACAGGTAGACGAAATTTGTTTGACGGTAGTAGGTACACAGGACGAAATTTGTTTGACGGTAGAATAATCCTCAAAAGTGAGATTTTTATTTCCCAAGAGAATTTGTTTATTTAAATTTGTTTATTTCGAACCAATCCAATTACAGGTAGACGAAATTTGTTTGACGGTAGTAGGTACACAGGACGAGATTTGTTTGACGGTAGAATAATCCTGAAAAGGGAGATTTTTATTTCCCAAGAGAATTTATTTATTTAATTACAACCAATTAAATTACAGGTAGACGAAATTTGTTTGACGGTAGTAGGTACAGGACGAAATTTGTTTGACGGTAGTAGGTACAGGACGAAATTTGTTTGACGGTAGAATAATCCTCAAAAGTGAGATTTTTATTTCCCAATAGAATTTGTTTATTTAATTACAACCAATCCAATTACAGGTAGACGAAATTTGTTTGACGGTAGTAGGTACAGGACGAAATTTGTTTGACGGTAGAATAATCCTCAAAAGTGAGATTTTTTATTTCCAAGAGAATTTGTTTATTTAATTACAACCAATCCAATTACAGGTAGACGAAATTTGTTTGACGGTAGTAGGTACAGGACGAAATTTGTTTGACGGTAGAATAATCCTCAAAAGTGAGATTTTTTATTTCCAAGAGAATTTGTTTATTTAATTACAACCAATCCAATTACAGGTAGACGAAATTTGTTAGACGGTAGTAGGTACAGGACGAAATTTGTTTGACGGTAGTAGGTACAGGACGAAATTTGTTTGACGGTAGAATAATCCTCAAAAGTGAGATTTTTTATTTCCAAGAGAATTTGTTTATTTAATTACAACCAATCCAATTACAGGTAGACGAAATTTGTTTGACGGTAGTAGGTACACAGGACGAAATTTGTTTGACGGTAGAATAATCCTCAAAAGCGAGATTTTTATTTCCAAGAGATTAATACAACTAATCCAATTACAGGTAGAGGATAAAAACAATACAGTACAAAATACAGACACAAAGACAAATAAATGTACCACAAACAGATTATCAGAACACAAGAACAAAAATTACACAAAAGAAATTTCTTTGAAATTAGAAAAATCATCAAAATCACACACATATATATATATATATATATATATATATATATATATATATATATATATATATATATATATATATATATATATATATATATATATATATATATATATATATATATATATATATATATATATATATATATATATATATATATATATATATATATATATATATATATATATATGTGTGTGTGTGTGTGTGTATATATATGTATATATATATGTGTGTGTATATATATGTATATATTGTAGTATCGGCTGGTTTTTAAGATAATTTTTAGTTAATAAAGGTTCCTTAAATATAATTTTATTACGAGTATTGTATGGTGGAATATTTAAATAAAAAATTTTAAGTAAAAAAGGACAATCAATTTTGTAATGTATTAAACTATGAAAAATGTAAATATTGCTACCATTCTTCTGGATTCTAATATATTTATTTTGTTGTTAAACAAAGGAAAGGAAACATAGTTTAATCCTTTAACACAAAGAAGATTTGATTTGGCGGTTATACGATGTTTTAGGAGGTGGATGGAAGTTCCGAGTTAAGGGCCAATGAGCCTAATTGACTGCGGGTCTCCAAACCAAAGTGCCTCTGTGTTAATCTAATGAAAAAAAAATTCTGAGCCCCAATATAGTTCTAGAACCAATTTCAAAAAGTGGAATTATAGAGACTTGCAAATAAGCTACATTTATCATATAAAAAAAGACTGTACAAATATTTAATTCAGCCTGAGAAATGTGGTTAATAATATAGGGAGGCGAAAATGAAAGCACCCCCCAAAAATTGTAACTAAATTTGGATGACAAGTAGTTGCATGTGTATCATACTTCTATACTTTAAAGTGTTTGAGAAAAATATTAGTATTAAAACAAAATATTTGTAAGTTTTAGTATTTTAAAAATTGTAAAGTAGCATCTTTGGATTTTTTTTCTGTGGTAAATTCTTATTGCATAAAATTTAAATAGATATTCAATAAAAGTATTCTACACAGAAACACCATTAATTTTTTTTTAATTCATAAATTTTAAACAAGACTTTGTTAGAGTTTCTTAACAATTTCAAAATGTGTTTTACAATAGTAAAATTTGCTTTTAAATTTCCCTTTAAATATATATAAGAGGGTATGTGCAGCTAAAAAGTTCTAAGAATAATAAAATATGTAGAGAGAGTGCACGTTAAATATAATTCAAAGTCTCGGCGTCTCGTTGGGTGCCTATTCAGATGTTGACTCGTCACTTGACTGTGGTTTTAAAATACGACGGTTCTAAATTACATTTCACCTCAAACTTAGAGGAAGCAATGCTGCAACTAATTTTTTTTCGCATTTTTATGATGCTCTAAAAACGAGAAAATGCATGATCTCAAATTCGAAAACCGCTTGCTCGAATTTGGGGAAAATGTATTCATATCTATTATGAAACAATAATGTTCTAAAAATTAGAATATTATTCTCGAAACTCAGAACCCATTTTTAACAGTTTACACATGAGTTTGAAGTTCTTAAAATTAAATTTATGCATATCTAATTACAATTCATAGCAGATGCACTTTTCTATCAACTTCCTAGAAAATATTTTTTTTCCTCGAACACCAAATAACAATCACAAATTCCCATGCTAATTTTAGCTAAACCTACTAAGTAGGCTAATATCTTGATTGAAAGGCAAATTTTAAAAGATTTCATTGAATCTGCATCAATAATATGTTTTATTAAAAAATTCAAACTTTTCTAAATATTTTATCAGGCACTTCAACAAACCCCTGCGAAGCTGATTAACAATTTGGCTAACTAAAAGATCCAAACCGGGACTGTCCATGTTTGTCCAATTAATGAGAAGTGAACTAGTAAGTGTTTTTAAATATTAAAAATTCTATATTGTGTATACAAACATTATAAAATACATTAGCAAAATCATGTTTTGTTACATAAGGGTTCAAAAATATTATCAAATTGAGGCACACAAAGTTAAAACAGATTTTGGACCTCTACCACGGCCAACTTCAATAACAAGGCCAGAGAAGCTCTCCCAAACATGAGCGTAGACGGAAATTTTTACGTCACTGTTCCCAGTGCCGAAGATCGAGAAACTAGTTCGGACGCATTCGGAACCCTAAAATTGTGGTCAGCCGTGAACGAGTGGTTCTGAACAGGTTTCGAGACAGGTTGTCTTCATCTTCGGAACAACGTCACTCGGGACTATGACGTCAAAATTTCCGTCCCCGAGCTTGTTTGGGAAAGCTTCTTCGACCTTAGTAGTTGAGTAGGCCGTGCCTCTATGCGAATTACATGTAGAGCAATAACGATGAAGTTTCGTAATGCTCTTGAATCAATACTAAAAGAAATTGGACCAGTAATTGTAATATTCCAATCAAAAGATATTTTCGGACATTGTTTAATTATATAATACTTTAGTTTACGATATGACTGGAATAGACGAAAACTGATCCCTATAAATAACATTAATTTCCCATTTTAGACGGGGGGAAAGATATGAAACAACCTATCTATTCAATTAGGGTTCCAAGCACTGCGGTGAATAGCTTTTTGAAGTGAAAAATAAAAAAAAAGGATTGAAATCGGGGTTCTCTAGGGAAAATCTCGTTTTGATGGGTAAAAAGATTTTGACAGCTAATTCATTTCTAAACAGAGTAGGCAGCTTTTGAGTTGCTAGAGATCATTTAGGGCTCTCTTTGACGGACAAGGTACTTCATCAATTATGGACCGCAACTTGCCGTACATGAAAGGAGTTGCAAGATAAGGTAAATTATCAACGCCTCTATCGGTTTCTTCGTTTCAAGTTTGACGAACTAAGATTAATATGTTTTAACGGGAATTTAAGGAGAAGTTTCTGTCCCACGCGGCTATCCTAAGCTAGCATAGGGATATTTAATCAAATTAGATATTTATATTTTGGATTTTTGTTGCCGTTTTAGATACACATTTCGCTTTTGGGGAGATAAATTTGTAAGATTTTGTCTTATCACGTATTAATTTGGATACTTCGCATAAAATAAATTAATTTGTATATGTGTTTAGGTAATTTCGTATGAATTTGTGCATTTTGTCTTGGACATAAAATTTTTATACTTCTGAAATTTTTTTAAATTATTTTTTTAAATTTTTATATTTTGCATTTATAGTTGCTCTAAGTCAGGCCTGACATTTTATTTGTTTATCTCAAGAAAATAACTGATGTAGAAAATGTTTTGCTTAACTTAATTTTATTTCATTAAATAGAGGAGAATTGAGGGGCTGTATCTTATTTTGTTCCTAGTTTTTATGTAGTAAAAAATATTTTTCAAGTAAACATTTTAAGTCATTATTAAGAGTGTCACATGGCTCCAGTCAGTTTTCAAGGAAAAAAGTGTAAATATTTGGTTTTCGTGTTTGGTGTCTATGTTGAAAGATAAAAATTTGCTTCTTTTGTGTTTTTTATTAAAAATACATATTTATATAAAGGAATTTGAATTATTGTGAAATAAAATATAAGGAATTATATTGGGATCAGTAAGAAGGAGTAATTAAACAAGCAATTAGTTTTCTTTGCCTTATCTTTGAATATACTATAACAAAAAGTATGCAAAACTTATGTAAAATTATTGACGTCTAACTTTGAATAGTTATAAATCGGCAAACATTGCATGGAAATTTGATTTTTGGGGTATTTGGACGGTGCTTAACGCTTTTATGTCAAAGAAAACGTGTGTTGTTATTGGATTTTTCAAACTTTTTACTTTTTTTTACTTTGTACTTTTTTCTTTTCTTTGTACTTTTTTCTTTTCTTTGTACTTTTTTCTTTTCTTTGTACTTTTTTCTTTTCTTTGTACTTTTTTCTTTTATTTGTACTTTTTTCTTTTATTTTATGGCAATGAGAGAAACGATTTGTAAGTTTAAAATAAAAGATTTAGTTTAGAGCGTAAGGGAGCATGGGGAGCCTTGGCCATGCTTTTAGAATTTTATTTTTATAAATTTTATTTTTGCACTAAAAGTTTCATGTAATAGCTATAGCACATATTAAAGGAAATTTTATTGGCAACAAGTATATAATAGTGATAATATAAATAATGCATTTTTCTTTTTTAAATATATTGTTTTTTAAAACTTAGAAACTTGGCCAAGTCTCCCTTATTAAGGGAGACTTGGCCCATGGTAAGGGAGACTTGGCCCATGCAAAAATGCCTAATTTTAAAGGGCAAAATAATAAATATTTCAAATTAATTTTGTAAGCATTAAATGTAAAAAATAATGTAATTCAACACTCTGGAACTCATTTAAAAATCAGGTTTACCGTAATATTTAGAGTAATACATTTTTCTAGTATTGTATGAATTAAAAATTCTAATATTGTCCATAGCAAATAATTTTTTATATTTATGTTAAATATATTTTATTCAGTTTGTAAATACATTAAAATGCACAAGATATAAGCCTCAGTTTGATTTTTTTTATTTTAACGGCACAATCTGTAAAAGTCTAAGTCAAAGCGCACTTTTAAAGCTACTCGTTCGTCCCCCCTCCCCCTATAAAGAAAAAAATCTGATAATCTTAATATTAATCTGGAGTATTATTATACTTGAATTAATAACTTATATAGTTTTTGCAGAAAAAGTTTGATATTTGGTCATAAATGATAAGTTTGATTTAGTTGAGGTTTTCGTTTTATTCTAAACAAGTAAAAATACTAATAATCAATCTATTACCTTCATAAAGTTATAATCATACGTTATTATTAACCGCGTATTTGATAAACATTATGTATAGATTTTTATGACTAGTTCACTTAGGGAGCCTTGGTCCAGTGGCCAACCCTCCCCACCTAGACATTTCGTAAAGAATGGCACATGGTGCTTTGAAGCCTACTTCATTGCACAAACTTTATTGCTAAAATAAAACCTTAATATAACAGTATTTTAAAAATACCATATACTTAAACTTAATTGAATTGGTTTTTCTGAAAAAATCTTACACAAATTATGTCTAAAATATTTGCTTTTTGGGGTGAGAAACTTTTTTTATTTTCTCCTCAATGCAAAAAAGTAGCTCAATAAAACTAAGGTGGCTATCTGCTGACAACCGTAGCTTTGAGTACCATCTATTGAGAAAATGCTAAAATATTTTTTAAGTACTAAAATTTAAAGGTGGGCCAAGGCTCCCCAGTCTCCCTTATGTTTTGTTGTTGACTTTTCAAATTTTTTCAAGCAGAAACCGAATAAAATTAGCAAATGTTTAAGTATACGTATTTTAATTACAAAATTTTAACTTACACGGGTAATTGTATTACTGTATAAAATACCTTGATAATTTTGTTATTTGTGCTAACCTTTGAGTATCATATATCAAATTCTTCCAAAACTTATTGATCTATGCTCCATCAGTCTTATTTGTAATAACTTTTATTCAATCCTGGGCATAAATAAAAGAACGTAAAAATGGCCCTGATATCCAAAAGCGATCCTTTAGTTGGACGTCCAAAAGAATCTCCAGACGTGATACTTCTAAAGTATTTGCTTCGCGGTACCAGAAGGATAAAGATAACACTTGGCCATCGTTGGACTGTGCATAGTCAATGGGCTTGTTATGCTATCCACGATTGCAGAAGAGCATCAGAAAGATGGAAAAAAAGCATAAAACATGCGGCATAAAAACACATTCACCATACCTTCAAAGAATCCAAAGACGAGGGAATTCCTAGTTAACGGGTTTTCTCTCGCCAATGTTCTATTTCGGCGCCAACTTAAAGATAAAGACACATAGATGGCAAACATGTTTTCTTAAAATTGTATTTAATTTTAGTACTTTTAAGTTATGTATAGGTCATTTTTGTGTACATTACAATGACCTAGCCACAGGATCGTCTTTAGGAAGGTGGTTTTACACACAGCCTCGATCGTTAAAGGGAGTTAATAAACTATACAAAAATGATTACATACATAATTTGTGATAGATTTCATTTTAATTACCATTCTGTTGAATTTACGTTGCTTTAATAAAGACGCCAAAGTTAAACTAGACCTCAAACACCGGCATTAAGCCGACAAGATGAAATACGTCTAAAACGAAAAATTTCGAAGTTTTTATTAAAACCAAAACTAAATTTTATTATTAAGAATCATTATTGCATTCATACCACGTCAAGTACTAGTAAAAAGGTTGGCACCTCGCTTCTGATAGGGACTATATTAACCGACCAAGCCTTCATAGCACGCTGAGTCGGATCTAAAACTTCAGAAAATGGAATAATAAATATCATTAAAATATAATTAATAATAATAGTTACTTACAATCACACATATAAAAATAATAATCAAAATGTATTAATATAATTAATAATAATATTTACTAATAATTAATCCTATTTAAACTTTCAATAATTTTCCTTTTCTGTACTTTTTCCGAGGTTTTCGGCACTATTAATCACCACTATACGATCGTTCAATGAATGCGCGATCGGACAATACCCTAGACACGATGTCCACGTCACTTTATTTTGGTTGGTTGCAATATTTTCAGGCTTGTGTGCTTGGTCACAAAGACCCGATTATAAACCTTCGTCAAGAAGGACGGACACGACATACACACACATACAAGACAGATGCTGTCATCTATCGCCAACTCCACAATTTAGACATGTCCCTGAAGGGGAGGGAAATAGTCTCCAGAGACTTGTACCCGTGGTAAACTGCGCTATGACCGACCACAGGACTTTCGGACCCAACAGATTTAACGAGCACGTACTCCGCATATACTCGGTAGGTCTTCAGTGGTACCGGGAGTCGATCGCGGGCACGTCACTTTATTTGCGTGTCTAAATTGTAATGGTTGATGTGTAGTGTAGTGTATTCGTTTCCGACTGCCTATTTCTAGCCTCCTTTAGGAGCTTTAACACAGCCAAATAACGCCTCGTAATTTAGAACCCTGGTCAAGTGACGAGGTCGACACCTGAGCAGGCACCCAACGGAACTTCGAGCGACATCGTACGCTAACGTAATGGTTGATGAAAATATGGCGACGATCGCATTCGGCGGGCGATTGGTGAAAATAAACCCCGATAACTAGACTATCCCTTCAAGACGAATAAATGGGCTTTAGGAGATCCCAAGAAGTATGGTTGTCTAATTTTTGTATTCACCAAACGTTGGCATTACGCTTCTTCGGTGTTTCCATCCCGGTACTATATTTCTCGCTGAAGAGACATCCACTACTTTACACCCTCTAAAAAGGAATCAGATAAAAATGTCAATGAAAAGTGTTGAAGGAATGAGATAAAAGTTCCGAGATGGATTTTATCTATTTATCCCCTTATTTATTTGGGATTCTTTGATCCTAAAACGTTTTCCCTCCTCTTACTTTCAGGAGTTTCAAGAAGTCGCTCGCAGTGTTTCGTAGAATCTGATTGTTTCGGGGGATTTTCCAGAAGAAGAAGAATGGTTTTATTCCACAGATATGGCATAAAGATTGGAATTTCTGACCGAGACTGGATATCTGTTAAACATTTGGCGCATCTAGTTGTTTTCCGCTTCAGTGTAAATACTGCTTTCCCATTAAGTCTGGTTTCTTGGTCTTTATGTGACACTTTTTGTGATTCTTTTATAAATGAGCTGGAATAGGATTGTGTGATCTCAAAAATGGCAGAACCAGAAAATATATATGGCTGTTTGTTGTAAGTGCTATAAAATGAAGTTGTCTTGTGTGATAGATGTAAAGATAAACGATTCCTTAGGCATAAATTAGGCCAGTGTGGGCATTGCTGTTCAAAGCTATTTTTTTTTAAAGAATAGCTAATTCTTAGGTCTATTTACATTTCAAAGCAATTTAATACCTAACGGTTCATAATTTCCAAAAGATTTCTTTAATTTCTCGAGACTTAGAAAAGTTAATAAAAACTCTTAATAAACACAAAGTTGCCCGTTATTGCAACTGTTTCATTGAAATACTCATCTTAAGATGAAATAAATTTTTATTATAAAATTGAAAATAATGGAGCGCATTATATACTTTTGTGAATTTTTCAAAAACTCCGGAGAAATCTTTGGACAAACTTAAAAATAGTGACGAGATAAATGCCAATAACTATTTAATAAAGTAATAACATATTTTCGGTATATTACTAGTTTAACACCTCGACTGCCACGATAGTGATCAATTTTTTTTTCGATAAAGGCAGATGTGAAGTAGAAGGGCATCCTGTTTTTGTAAACCAGTTCGTTACAATGAAAAGGAACTGTTTTTCATTTTTGAAATGGTTTTAATCTGAGTTCGAGGTCATGAAAATACGAATAATTGTTCCTGGTCTTTCCCAACCACATAATTCATCCTTTATTATCACTAAGTATTGAATTCCTTATTATTATTATTTGGCAAAGCGGTAGGTCGAAACGTGTCCGCGTGCCTTATAAAAATATGCTTTTGATGATAAATATGAACTAGAATTAGTTAGAAATTGAACTAGAATTAGTTAGTGCTTTGGATGATAAATATGAACTAGAATTAGTTTTTAACAATGTAATGCGATGAAATAAAATTGCCATTTTAGGCCAGATTTCTGCAAATTGACGTAGAAATAACGTTAAATTATTTTGGAGTGTAATCATATCTATAAAATGATAGCTGTGCATTACATTTCTAGTCAATAGGCCAAAAAACACCCGCAATACTGCACCAATTTTATAAGCTTTATAATCTATGTATGGAAGTTCCTATCTCACATCTGGGATTACACTATTAGTCGACATAGTGCAATCCATATGTAAGTGAGTGAATTAAATAGTATAACGAGGTGGTTGAAAAAAGATTGTTTAGCTTCAAGACCATCATTCTTGTCGAATTTTCAAGAAAACCTGAACCACGGCCTACTCAACTACTAAGGCCGAAGAAGCTTTCCTAAACAAGCTCGGGGACGGAAATTTTGGACGTCATAGTTCCGAGTGACGTTGTTCCGAGACGAAGACAAACCTGTCTCGAAACCTGTTCGGAACACTCGTTCACGGCTGACCACAATTTTAGGTTCCGAATGCGTCCGAACTAGTTCTTGATCTTCGGCACGTGGAACAGTGACGTCAAAATTTCCGTCTACGCTCATGTTTAGGAGAGCTTCTATGGCCTTGTTATTGAAGTTGGCCGTGCCTGAACTCATAAAAGTGGTTGGCGCAACGGTACTATGAATTTTACCAGAATGTGTTGTTATTGGGGAATTGGAAATCAGTACGATAAATATATCGTTGTTGACAATCAACATATTAACAGGTCCAAAGGAACTTTTCACGATTTGTATAAAACCCCTAGTTTAAAATATGAAAGATAAACAAGATAATCCAAGACGCGTACTTGACATGGTAAAAATTCATGGAATTCAGAAGATTCTTAATATGAAATAGTTGCGTAACGTGACATTGTTGTTTATACACGCTATACCTTTAAACGAGAGAAAGACTGCTAATTTTAACATAAATTGTCAACTGCGTAAGAAAGTTTTATTGTAAACAATCGTTAGTAATCTATAGCTTCTTACTAATCCAAGCTTGACACGTTGCAAAATAAATTAATTTTTACATAACTTGTTTTAGTAATGTAAAAGTACACGCTGTGTGAGTGTGGACGAAAAAAGTACCCACTATTGATCATTTGGCGTTAGTCATCTGCTGGAATCGCCTTTTTGACTTTGTGAATAAATAAATTCCAGTAAATGCAGACACAACATTTGATAGGATTTTCATCAAAAAATTTACACTTCATTTTCAATAGAAACCCCTATGGCAATTTAATTTATGACATATTGTTAAAACTATCAGTTTTATTTATAAGCAAGTATATGAAGAGAGTAACAAATTCTAGGCCGTAATTGCAGTAAAGATTGAATAAAATAAAACTAGTTGCGTAACGTGACATTGTTGTTATAGCACGCGATCTTTAACGAAAAGATGCTAATTTAAAATAATGACAAACTTGCGATAAGAAATTATTATTTACACAAATTCGGGATTTAGTTTAACTAATGCTTCTTACTATCAAAGTTTGGACACGTTTGCAAAATAAATATAATTTTACATAAACTTTTTTTTGTAATGAAAGACAGCGTGGGTGGACGAAAATACCACATGTCATTCGCGTATCTCTTATGAACGGACCTTTGATGTGAATAAATAAATTCCAGTTAAATGCATAACAACTTGCATAGGGACCGTCGTCATATTAAATGTCCAACTCAAAATTTCAATAGACAACCTTTTGAGTTATATTCAAATTTAGACATATTTTAACATTTCCTACAGTTTGTATTTTAAGCATTGTGCATTAAAAAAACAATAAAAAAACTATCCAAAAAAATAATTGATAAGAATTTTACTAATATATTATAATAACCCAACAATGTCCTATTGGGGATTTAAACATTTATATTTTAATAATATATTAATTAAAAAAATATGATAGAAGCAGTAATTTACAGAAAGATTTAAGGGATAATTTAAATACCATTTTAAAAATTTATCCATAATTGCTGCTAATCACAAAACTTTTATTACCTTAGGACTATAATAGATATAGTGAAATGATAACAAATACGCCTTGCAAAAGCAGAAAACATTAACACGACTGAAATTCTGATGTATCACACAACAGGCACCTTTAAGGTTAATTAATGATAGTTCATTTGTTTTTGGCTTAAATAACGTCCCACTAGGGCTACACGAGGGCTATTGAATATTGATATATATACAACTGCCGAAGTGATGGAAAAGCTCTGAGTGAACATAAGTTAAATCTGTATTTGGAATAAGTAACGTTAACCAAAGTATTTATTATATTTTAAGCAAAATATAAATTATCGAATTATAAGCTTAATGTCTATCCCTTTCATAGTTATCTATAGAATAGCTCAGATTTAAATTGATTACTTTTTAATAGTAGTAGGCCTTCTAATATTTACAAAGTATCGTTAGAAATTACTCCGAGTTTTATTTTAGGATCTTTTTCTTTGAAATTAGAAATTCATTTATTATTGTTATTAATATTATTATTCGCTTTGATAATGTAATGAATATGTAGTTACTCACAAAAAGGCATTTTACTATAACTTTATTATATGGATTCATGAATTAAACTTTAATATCTTCATTTTAGGGAGAATTAATTAGTAAACTAATTAATAAGATATTTTACATAAACGAAAATATATTCATATTTTTCAAAATTGTATAGTAAAAATTCTTCCTCAAAATTTTCAATTAAGAACAAAACGGAAGGTTAAATGGTTTGCTATTGTTGAAAACATTATAAAAAAAATAGAGAGAGAAAGAGAGAAAGAGAGAGAAAAAGAGAAAGAAAGAGAGAAAGAGAAAGAGAAAACTGACTTTGAATCCAATTCATAAAATAAAATCTACTAATAACTAGTAAAATAATTGAAAACTCCGTACCAATAATAATTTGTTCTTTTCTTGAAAGATAATTTCTAGTTTATTCTATCATTCTTAATTCAAAAATTCAAATTAATATTTTTATTTTTAATTAGAATTAAACTAAGTTTCAATTTTTAATAAAATATGTATCAGAAAACATTCTTTAAAAAAACAAACACGCGTCTGTCTCTCTCAAATATGTAAAATAAAATTTAACTACAACTTTCAGCATACCAACGAATGATTAATATTCTATAATATTTAAAAAAAATTAAACAAATGGTATCTTTATAAACATTACTAACTAAAACATATACCTAAACTCAAAACATATCGTGACTCCCATAAAATAAATATTGTTGTCTCGTTATTCAATGGCGCCCAGTATAGGAATCCTTGGCATACACTACTTTAAAATTTAAACTTTAATAAAATAACTTGTTGAAATAAACTTGCAAAAGTTGAAAAAAATTAGACTTCATCACCATTAACTTTTCATCCCTTGCAGGGCTCCTTAACATATTCTACCTTATATTTCACTTTTCCCCTCGGACGAACCTACGCTTGTCATTTTATGGATGGTCCTACAAAGGACATCAAGTGATTCGATTAAATAACTAGTCAAATCACGGCCTACTCAACTACTAAGGCCGAAGAAGCTTTCCTAAACAAGCTCGGGGACGGAAATTTTGACGTCATAGTTCCGAGTGACGTTGTTCCGAAGACGAAGACAACCTGTCTCGAAACCTGTTCGGAACCACTCGTTCACGGCTGACCACAATTTTAGGGTTCCGAATGCGTCCGAACTAGTTTCTTGATCTTCGGCACTGGGAACAGTGACGTCAAAATTTCCGTCTACGCTCATGTTTAGGAGAGCTTCTATGGCCTTGTTATTGAAGTTGGCCGTGGTCAAATATACATACAAATGTTACAAAGATTTAGGGGTTTTCCGAGGGTGCTTAACATTTCTAAGTTATTAAATCTGGGTGTTGCTATTGGAGATTTTAAAGTTAGTAACATTTTTAATATGAAGACGGCCCCTTATGCAAATTTTGAGTCATGCAATTAACTCAATTGCAATTAACTGGGTTACTTTGGTTGGAAATAATGTCACACTAAAACTACACATACGTTATTAGTGAAAAGGAGGATTATAGTTAATTTCTAAAGGTCGTCATGAATTGCACGTACATTTCTTTTCTATCTTGACTTGATCGTCAATTTGGTTGTTTAGTTTGAATTATCGCCGCACTAGGGCTACACGAGGACTATTGGCGACGGGCGTCGTATTTTAGAACCACAGTCAAGTGACGAGCCGACACCTGAGTTGGCACCGAACGCAACCGTTAAGGGCGACATCGTGCGCAGCGTTTGGACGGATATTTAACGTGCACTCCCTCCACACGGGGTATTAGTCGTCGGATATTTTTGGCTGTACGGGCCGTTTATAGGTCGGCAGTTATTTTGGTGATGCCCGGACCCGAACATGGGACTTTTCGCATGCTAGGCGAATGCCTAACCGACTAGGCTCCCCAGCCCCCTCTTCATCGTCAATAGATTTGCATCTGTAGTATGCATTATTTACCATATTCAGTATCACTTCGGGGAACGCTATAAGTTAAAAAAAAATATCTTTGCAATAATAGTGAACCCATGCAAGTTCGAACTGCCCTTTAGTTGAGAAACTGTTTTTAAACTTTAAAGAAATATGCACCTGCAAAAGCAATGAATCGCCAAAAATAGTAACTGGCTGAAACCAAAATCTTCCTTACCCCTTTTCGTTTTACGAGTGATAGTTTGGACTAGTCTAAAACACACGTCATAGATGCTTTATGACGTGTTTTAGGCGAGTCCAAACTATCACTCGTATAACAAAACGGGTAAAGATTTTGGTGGGGGAGGACTATACTCGAATAAACTAAACTTGTTTCAACTATTTATACCTCAACGAAACTACAGTCAACATCAATCTTTACAAATAAAATAAATTAGAGCCAAGTCCTAAATTGACTCTTCTTTATATGTGATTATGAATAAATAATGACGGCTGGTCTGTTTATTAAAAATTCAAGCACATTTCCATATTTTATCTAATATATTTTAGTTTAAATTATGCATCGTGCGTAAAAGAACAAAGAGCAAACTAATGATTTTTTACCTTTTTATTTAATATCAACAAAGGTATAGATATATTTTATCAACAAATCAAAATACTATCTTTAGGCAATCGTACACAGTTTTGAAAATGCCTTTGAGGGCCTCTTTCACGATCTTGAATCCTTGCTTTATTTTTTCAAGGACATCGTCGAACATATTTCTCAACCACTCAAATATTGCTGAAAAGCTCCCCAACAGCATCCCAAAAGCTTATTACTTCCTCTTGTTTATCAACAGGTAATTCATAAATTTTTTCCAACGCCTCCATTTTTTGGTCGTCTAACTTTGCTTTTTTATTGCATTTTTGTTATAGATATTGTCAAGTAATCTCTTCGCTCTTAGATCTCTTCTCTTGGTATTCTTCCTCTCTTTGCCTCTTCGTCGCTACTGTTTCCAGATCAAGTTCAGATTCTGCTTTCACAAATATATTCCGAAATTTCTGTGCGACTTCTTTGGCACTTTCAAGGTAACCAGGGTCGTTGGGTTTTCTCTCTGCAGCTTCTTTAGCACTCTTAACTAGCTTTATGCGGAGAGTGGGATTAGGATCTTCAATAGCGACCAGCGTTTTGCTAGAATCATCTGCTGCTGCCATGCTGAGTTGCCTAAAAAAAAAAACATGAAGTTTATAAAACTACAATAGCTATACTCTTAATACATTAAAAAAGTGTAAATGAGTGATGTTGGGGGGGGGGGGGTAATAAGTTTTACTAGGAATGTTTCAAAATGCTTTATATTATTACGTATGTAATAAAAAAAACCCGACTGTTCCATCTGATAATTTTAACATTAAAGGCCAATGGTAAAAGTATTCTTAAATTTAGAAGGTTTCTGTCTGTTTGAAGCACTTTATTTGTGCTAGCTAAAACTCTAATCAGATAGCATTTGTCAATATGAAAATCACCCCCTACTGAAGTTTTTTTCCCCAAACTTAAATTATCAAATCGAAAAGCATGGCTAGGATCTTTCAAATAACACGAGAAGGAACTTTTTACCGCAGAAATCACTTATTTAATACGTATTGCAATATTAGCTCAATCGATGTCTTGCGTTGCTCTAAATTGCGAGACGCAATTGGCTGTGTTTAAGCTCCGTATGTAGGCCAGAACTAGACAGCCGGAAAACAACCTACCAACTCAACAATAAAAATTAAAATACCGTCCACGCTCATTAATCGGGTGCACTAGGCGTGAAAAACATGTTTAATAGCCGAAACGAACGGATAGCAGAATGTGGGTTAGTTGGCTTTAAAATTCGTCGCACTGCAGAGTACAGCTGTGGGGGAAAAAGTACCCACTAGTGATTATTTCGGCCGTTTGTCATCCTATAGAATAGGACCTTTTTGACTTTGTGAACAAATAACATTCTGAATTAGTTGCACGACACAAAATTAGCATAAGGGGCCCGTCTTCATATTAAAAATGTTACAAACTTCAAAATTTTCAATAGCAACACCCCTTTTTTCTAAGTCCATATTTCAAATTTGACATATTTTAACACAAAATATCAAGTTTTGTTAGTTTTTAAGTAATATTAGTGGAGTTAGAGACGTGCAAAATTTAATGTTAAACGAGTTGCACATAAAAAAACCATCCCAATCTATAAATAATCAAGATGAAACGTATTTTTTTTACTGAAGTGTAATTTTTATAACTCAAAACAAAATGCATACACTATTGGTGTTTTTAAAACAATTATCATCTTTTTAAATAATTATTATATTAATTTAAAAAAAAATATGAATAGAAACCCCTTAATATTTTTACAGAAATGAATTTAAGTCATGAAGTTTAAGCGAAATCCTAATTTTTATAATTTGTCTTCCATAATTTGCCGAGTAAATCACAAAAAACTTTTTAATAACCCCCTTAGGGTGCTGAATACGAGATTAAATATGAACTTGATAAACAAATACCGCCTTGTAAAAAAGGAATATTTTAAATAAAGACCTGGAGAATTCTATAGTACGACATAACAGACGTCTTTAATGTTGATTCATGGTATTCAAAGATTTTTTTTCTGCGATTTGTTTCTTAATAAACTTAATATTTGAACTACATTGCAGAAATAAACTTGTTATTGGAACGAGAAGTTATAATTAAAAAGCCTGCACGTGCCGTTACTTAAATACTTGAATGACATTCTTGTCGTAACGCAAGTGTATTAGTAAAATTAACTGTCACCTATAACCACTTCCGCACAAGATTTATAACCTTAGAACAAATAGACAAACCAAGCTTTCTCTTGCAATTTGAACTCTTCAACGCTAAAAATTGGCTACTTTTATTAATTTTCTTACGCAAATTAAATAATCTTTATCGTTTGCTAAATTTATTGGCAGTTTGAAGAATAATTATGTAAAATTAACCGAGTGAAATCCTATATAGCATCCTTTCCTTTACATTTGGCAATGTTTGGAAAATGCCACCTTAAATTGTATGAGATTCTTATACTTAAATAAGTATCAACAACTATAATATTTGAAAAACCTGATATTTCCATAACATTTAGTAATAAAACCATGAAAAAACTCCAAATTGCATTGATAATTGAAGAAATGTAAATTAATACCAATTAGCTCTTAAAGCAAAAAAAGTAACACTGTGAACCGCTTTCTTAGTAAACAAATATAATTTACATTAAAAAAATCACATTATGCTATATTTTATGACGTCATTCCAAACCGACTTATATGGGAACAATTAATAATCCTTAAAATTTTAATTTTAGTTAAGGTTCCTCGTGATATTGTTGATGTGGCAACAGCAATTTAAATGACTAAAAATTTAATTTAAATGCTAATTTAATGGGTCATTCGTCGACTGACAAGAGGACAGATGTCCGTCCGGACGCACAGACAGAAGAACAAAAAGTATGAAAGTTATTTTTCTGCTGTCATACCTTTCTCAATGATAAAAATAATTCTTAAGATCCGATGGATAGAACCGACTTCGGCACCGAAGTACGGACAGACAGACGGACACCGTGGACAAACTACCATGTCAATACCCACTTTTCTATTAAAAATATTTCAAATTAAAAAAAAAAATTGAAAGTATTCTAAAAATAACATCAGGGCTTCATCCTCATTGACTATCCATCGCTTGTAGGATACCCTTCCTCAAGATCTTTAACCAAACGTTTCTTTTACCCCTTTCAATAAACCTACAGACTACGCTCGTCATTTTGAAGATGGTCCCCCAAAGATCACCAAGGGATTCGATTGCGTAACTCGTTAAATATTCAGCCAAATGTAACAAAACTAAGATTTAAGGGTTTTCGAGGATGCTCAATATTTCTAAATTATTAAAATTGGGTGCTGCCATAGGAAATTTTAAAGTTAGAAACATTTTTTTTATATGGAGACGGCCCCTTATGCAAATTTTTTGTCATGCATTTAACCGAGAATTTTATTTGTTCACAAAGTCAAAAAGATCCGATTCTATAGCCTGACTAACGGCCGAAATAATCACTAGCGGGTACTTTTTTTCTACAGCTGTACCTGTTCCATATCCGTGGCTTTTCAGTATTCTTCGAAGCTATTAGTTGCGCGTGGTATTTTGATTAAGTTTTTCCCATTAGGGGTTTTGTTCCCTTTCCGAACATCCGTTCCCCATCCGAACATTTAGGTTTTTTTTAAAAATATATTTCCTAAAATATTAATGCCAACACGTTTTAGAAGTATTTAAATACCAATGTTTCAAGTAGGAATTGTACCACGTCGGACGCGACTAATTCCCTCGTAAGTAGTCTCTAACTATTGCCCGTAGTCGCATCAGACGTTCTAGTTAATGAAAAAAACCTTAACCAAGTCTGTCTATTTAATATAACGTCGGATTAAAGTATGTCGGATTAGCAAGCGTGGACTGTACGTCCTGCATATGTTATAAAATAAACACAAGGTTCATGTACAATTTATTGAATGCTATTGAACTAAATTTCATATTGCTAATATATTTAATAAGTTACATGTTACAAGCTTATCAGGGTTGAAAACTAAAATCATGCCACTGAAAAATTTGAAATATTGTTAGTTAACAATTTTAAAATAAGATTTAAGTTTGTTGAGGGAGCCAAGAAGCATTAAACACTAAGTGCGACTCAATTTCGACTGGAAAGTTTGTAAATGAAAACGTTAATTTTTATATTTTTAAATTGTTTTTCCAACAACAAAAACACAAGGCAAGTTACTTTAGAACAAGGTTTTAAACTAGTTATTTTTATACATATTGATGCAGAATCCAAACAAATAACAAGGTTTTAATATCACAATAAAACTTACTTTAGTTTCGCCTATCCGTCCAGCGGAAAGTTTCACAAAACAAAATAGCGTTAATAAAACTATTCAAACTCTCATGGAATGTGCTATTTATAACTCAATGAAAACTTAACTTCAACATTTTCGCGGGCACCTATTTTGCATAAACCCAAATAAAATTGTGTAGCTGGGAAACTTTGGCGGGTTTTTGGGTTTGGTTGACGTCGCACTAAATCTACATGAGGGTAAATGACGACGGGACTCGTATATATTGATAAGTCGGTATTATATTGATAAAGAGAAATAAGAAACCGATTTACGAATATAAACACTCTCTTGAAATATAAACCTTTTCTCCATAGATATCATAATTAAAGTATTAGATTGGCTGATCACGTGCAAATGCTAACGACCTCCAATACTAACGACGGGAACGCGCATGGAGGCTTTTTTGGTAGGCATAATGGGCCAGTGTTGTGCCACTTTAAGGAGAAAAATACTACGAAAAAATTACTATTTAATCTAAATACAAAAAAAATACTGAAAAGGATTTAAAGTCACTATAAATATTTCAAAATGCACTACGTATTTTTACGATATTTTTTTGTATTTTAGAATAATTCTAAGAATAATTCTAAAGATTTAGTTATAAGTTTAAAGAGAATATTAGTATTTTAGATTATAATTCTAAAATTACAAAAAATATCTTAAAAATACTAGTCTTGCATTTTGAGGATATTTATAGTGACTTTAAATCTCTTTTCTAGTATTTTTTTGTAATTTTAGAATTATTAGTATTTTTTTCGTAGTAATTTTTCTCCTTAAAGTGGCAGCAAACACTGGCATTATGCCTACCAAAAATGCCTCCATGCACAGTTACCGTCATTTAGCATTGGACGGTCACGTGATCAGCCAATCTAATACTTTAATTATGATATCTATGCTTTTCTCCCACACAAACATGAATATATGCCTACCAACCAACTACCTTTTCTCTTTATGAAATATTTCTGTAAGGATTAAAAAGTATAATTAATAAGATTAGTGAATTAAGAGTTAACCCCTAAACAAAATGTTGATGGCCACAAAAAAACTATTTGTGACTGGATTTTCTGTTTTTTACTCATCAGCAGTGTGGCATAGTTTAATAAATTACTTTTAAAAGATAATAATCAAAATATTTCCATATTCGATTTTTTCTTACTTATTTTTATTCTTATAAAATATTATGACTATAAAATGTCATAAAATGAAACTCTTTCCCAACTATGACTATTTTCTTAACTGTTGTTTTATTAATAGAATCAACTCATCTTCAAATAAACTAGAAAATAAACTTTGAACTTTGCCTACTCACTGGTGTGTACTTACCCCAGCTCTCCTTATGGCTAGTTGTGCCACTAAACCTCAAGTTCCACAAACTTGAAGTGGGGAACATTACCAAGACTAGGGCATTTAGGGGACTTCTACCATAAAGGAAAAGCAATTGCCCAGAAGCACTATTCGGGAGCTCAGGTGGCAATAGCAAGTAGATCGGCAGTGGCGTTAACAAGCAGATGCCGACCCGGCGGCGCAACGGTTAGGGAGCTAGCCTTTGGAGCCTCTGGGTTCGGGTTCGAATCCGATAAGGCATGGATGTTGTGTTGTCGAGTATAGCGGAGTACGTGCTCGTTAAATCTGTTGGGTCCGAAAGTCCTGTGGGCGGTCATTGCGCAGTTTCCCACGGGTACAGGTCACTGAGACTATTTCCTCCCCTCAGAGACATGTCTAAATTGAGGAGGTGGCGATAGATGGCAGCATCTGTCATATATGTGTGTATGTCTTGTCCGTCCTTCTTGACGATGGTTTATAAGCGGGTCTTTGTGACCAAGCACACAAGCCTGAAAATATATGTCTACCAACCAACCAACCAACAAGCAGATTGGCCGAGTGGCGTCTGCTTTGAACACGTGCTAATTTTCCCTCTAGACCAGATGCCCAGCTGTTAAATCATACTTTTCGAGATGGGCTGAAAGAAATAAAAAAATCTTGTCGTAAATGATTTTGGGTACTTTGGTGAAATGTTGGCTATGATATATCATCAGTTATTATTAGAGGACCAGAATAGGGCGTTGGGTAGCCTGTGGTTAACCGAGTAAACTTCTTTAGGTATATTATTGGAAAACCATAAATAATAGTTATGCTTTTATTATTTAGGGTTGATTTTGGGGATACAGAGACAACCACACATTTAATATAAAGACTGAAAACAGATTTAATTGTAATTTGATAAAATGTGTTACTTAAACTTAATTACTACAACCATTTCTGTTTCCCTACATTTGCTCCATAAACTCCACATGGAGGCTAGAAAAAAGCAGAAGTACAGGTTTGATCTCAATATGGATAGTATAAGTAGTAAATAAAATAATTTTATTAGATTAATATCATTTAAAGGGTTAGATTTGGGAACTAAATATCAATAATTTTACTGCTGATAAGAATGTCACTAAAAATATTATTTTTTAAATTGTGTGTAAAAATGGTTGGGCAGTACGGATTTTTGTATAATGTATTCAATTTCAGCACTCTAAAAATCACAAGAATAAGGAAAATTCATTCAAAAAGTTTTTAGATTCTTGTTCTAAGTCATTTGAATGTTCTATTTTATCACGATGTTATTAGTTTCCCTCTTTCAACTCTAAAAAAATCTACTTATTTTTGTTTCAGCTACGAATATCATATATTCGTTCATTAAATTAATCGGTAAATTGAGTGATAAAAAGATTAAAATTAGTTTGTAAAATATTTTATAATATAAATTTTTATTTAATCTGCTTTTATAATATCATAAAATAGTATTATTAAAAATAATTTTGTTTATTTAGATTTACAAAATAATAAAATTGTAAATAAAGTAACCCCTCATGCTAAAAACCTAAACATATTTTGTTAAAACTATATAAATTTACAAAAATACTCATGCTAAAAACCTAAACATAATTTGTTAAAACTATATAAATTTACAAAAATACTCATGCTAAAAACCTAAACATATTTTGTTAACATTATATAAATTAAAAAAAAATCTTTATACATAGTTTCCCATATTTTAAAGCGTTTTTTATAAATAAAGTTCTTTAGTACCACATAAAAAAACAGAATATAAAAATAAAGAGAAGAAAAAACTCTTCATTTAATGGGAATGAAAAGAAATAGCATATTGGGCCACAAGTTCGATAAGAACAGATCTTTACTAGTGTTTCCTGATTCCTCCGTGTTCTCTATTCTCTTTTATCCCTTTTCTTTCGCAACCAATAACCAATGTTCTTGCTGCTAAATCGTTTTTCAAAGTTTCGCAAATGGCTGCAGGAGTAAAAATGCCGATTTAAGCTTGATTCTTGGCTCCGTTAAAACAACGCTCTCAATCAACATATGGTGTAAGACATTGTAATGAAAAAATGTATTTAAAGAGTTTAGAGTAAAAGTTTGGAGAACTTGTTTTCGTAGAGCCTAATCCAAAGTATCACTTATCTATAAAAGATAAATCATATATATTTTGTTCTATTAACAATAATATTTTTCTAAAACTTATATAATTCTTCAATATTCATTGTTGTGGAACCACTTACTTTTTTAAAAAAAACTTTTTCTTAAACATTTCTTTTAACTATGTGTCGCTATGTGATAAAGCAAGTCGTCTAGAAAAATGTTTCAATCTTTTTATATAAATATGGGGTAATACCATTTTTGTTTTGTAGCAGATTTTAGATGATTTTTACGAATTAATTTGGTTTAGTTTGAATTACCGTCGCACTAGAGCTACATATTTTAGAACCCCAGTCAGGTGACGAGCCGACACCTGAGTTGGCACCCAACACAACCGTTAAGGGCGACATCGTACGCAGCGTTAGGACTTTTAAGGATATTTAACGTGCACTTCCTCCACACGGGATTATTCGTCGGACATTTTTGGCTGCACGGACCGTTTATAGGTCGGCAGTTATTTTGGTGATGCCCGGACCCAAACCTGGGACCTTTCGCATGCTAGGCGAATGCCTAACCGACTGGGCTCCCCAGCCCCGAATTAATTTGGAGGATAAATGACCAATGCTTTGTTTCAAAAGAAAATAAGGAAAATAAATACTGTTACCTTAATTTTTTTTAATCTTTTTTAATGGTGTATTTGTGGAAAGCTCTTATCCACGCAATTTTAATAACTTGAAGACGGGAGAGAACGTGTTATGCACGAATAGTTATTGATAGAGATACAATCTTATTAATTGAAAAGATTTCAAACTATTCCTATCTGTTTTAGTTATATTTCCAACTAAGATTAAGTATATTTTATTGAAAAATCAATCTAATATTTCACCTATACTACATTCCATCGTATTATAATTTAAGCAGTCTCAAACGAAGGGCTAAAGGGAAAAAAATCGTGTCATTTAACCAAGTTTTAAAGCCTGTCGCCAATAGCTTTCGTGTAGTTTAAGTAAGACTAATTTTACCCAAACACAAACCTTTGCATTTGTGATAGGGTTAAACATCCGTTGACCTCGGATCGATTCCGATCGGCCCACATTGCTTTTCCATAAAAGGTAAATGTCGCCCAAATGAAACAAAACTAGGAGTGTGAAACACCACACGACTTTCAATTCACACGACTATCACTCAATACGTCAATTTATTTAAAATGAATTATGTATACTGTAAGGTAATTTCAATAACTTTTGAACCTAAAAAGTTCCATGGCAGATACTCTTTGCTTAATAAGGTATTTGACATTTTTTTTATTGGCTTAAAATATTCTTATGCCAAAAATATTCGACACGTATTTTTTCTTTTTTCAAATACCCATATAATAACCCCATAAAAAAGGAGAAAAATGAATTTTAAAACTACGCCCGAAAACGCTTTGTGGCTGTCACGTGGTATTTATGACATCACTAGTAACTATAAACAAACTTTGAAACACCATTTTGGAATCTACTTTAAGCAAATTTGAACTATCCGCTTCTGTAAAACCTCCTTCCATTATCTATATAATTCTTATTTTAATAGTAAATTAGATTAAATCCAGTTTATTTGCAAGCAAAAAACACCACACCGGTTTGTTTATATATACTAGTGACGTCAGTCAAATCGACGTGTTTGCGACGTGACGCACCGATGAAAAATAAGCCATTTTAAAATGATTTTTATGAATTATTTAAAGATTTATTTTGCAAAAAAATATATACGTGTGTTATTTTTGGGTTCAAACTGTAATTAATTTAATATTGGAAGGTATTTTAGCGATACAGTCAAGTACCCTGTTATGACATCCCACAGGTACTGCTGGTAAACTGCAGTGTCTAGACTAATGACGTGGCACTTCTCAAGGACTTCATGGAAGATTATCCTGCAAGACTGATCTTTTAGAGTCGGCAGTTGTTTTGTTGTGCCCGGTAACTGGGCCTTTACCTGTCACGCAGGCGATGCTAGACTGGGCTTCCCAGGCTTGTTTGGTCAAGAGACCGCTTAGCTTCAGACAAAAAAAGGAACAATACACCTTAATTTTTTAAAATCTGCTCTTAATCGACCCATTTAGACTCTCCAGCAGATTTAGTAACCTGGGACGTACCGTGGGAACTTGAATGACGCACAGATTTCGAGACCCAACATTTAAGACACGTATTTCAAACTCACAATCCAATCCTGCTTTTTAATTCCGATTAAGATAAGTATATTTATTGAAAAATCAATCTAATATTTCACCTATACTACATTCCATCGTATTATAATTTAAGCAGTCTCAAACGAAGGGCTAAAGGGAAAAAAATCGTGTCATTTAACCAAGTTTTAAAGCTGTCGCCAATAGCTTTCGTGTAGTTTAAGTAAGACTAATTTTACCCAAACACAAACCTTTGCATTTGTGATAGGGTTAAACATCCGTTGACCTCGGATCGATTCCGATCGGCCCACATTGCTTTTCCATAAAAGGTAAATGTCGCCCAAATGAAACAAAACTAGGATTGTGAAACACCACACGACTTTCAATTCACACGACTATCACTCAATACGTCAATTTATTTAAAATGAATTATGTATACTGTAAGGTAATTTCAATAACTTTTGAACCTAAAAAGTTCCATGGCAGATACTCTTTGCTTAATAAGGTATTTGACATTTTTTTTATTGGCTTAAAATATTCTTATGCCAAAAATATTGACACGTATTTTTTCTTTTTTCAAATACCCATATAAACCCCATAGAAAAGGAGAAAAATGAATTTTAAAACTACGCCCGAAAACGCTTGTGGCTGTCACGTGTATTTATGACATCACTAGTAACTATAAACAAACTTTGAAACACCATTTTGGAATCTACTTTAAGCAAATTTGAACTATCCGCTTCTGTAAAACCTCCTTCCATTATCTATATAATTCTTATTTTAATAGTAAATTAGATTAAATCCAGTTTATTTGCAAGCAAAAAACACCACACCGGTTTGTTTATATATACTAGTGACGTCAGTCAAATCGACGTGTTTGTGATCACGTGCGCACCGATGAAAAATAAGCCATTTTAAAATGATTTTTATGAATTATTTAAAGATTTATTTTGCAAAAAAATATATACGTGTGTTATTTTTGGGTTCAAACTGTAATTAATTTAATATTGGAAGGTATTTTAGCGATACAGTCAAGTACCCTGTTATGACATCCCACAGGTACTGCTGGTAAACTGCAGTGTCTAGACTAATGACGTGGACTATTGTTGCAGGCACTCAATTAAGAAAGTACACTGAAAGACTGATTATTTCAGAGCATAAATGGTCTAATTCATTGTTGTGGTTACTGCAGTTTACCTGTTCACGGCAGGCTGGGTTGGTAGACATATATTTTCAGGCTTGTGTGCTTGGTCACAGAGAGCCGCTCATAAACCTTCGTCAAGAAAGACGGACACGACATACACACACATATAAGACAGATGCTGCCATCTATCGCAACCTCCACAATTTAGACATGTCCCTGAAGGGGAGGGAAATAGTCCCCAGGGACCTGTACCCGTGGGAAACTGCGCAATGACCGCCCACAGGACTTTCGGACCCAACAGATTTAACGAGCACGTACTCCGCATATACTCGACAAACACAAACATCCATGCCTTTACCGGGATTCGAACCCGAACTCAGAGGCTCCAAATTCAGCTCCCTAACCGTTGCGCCGCCGGTCGGCGGCAGGTCGGGAACTCGTAGGTTGGTAGGTAGGTTGGTAGACATATATTTTCAGGCTTGTGTGCTTGGTCACAAAGACCCGCTTATAAACCATCGTCAAGAAGGACGGACACGACTTACACACATATATGACAGATGCTGCCATCTATCGCCACCTCCACAATTTAGACATGTCCCTGAAGGGGAGGGAAATAGTCTCCAGGGACCTGTACCCGTGGGAAACTGCGCAATGACCGCCCACAGGACTTTCGGACCCAACAGATTTAACGAGCACGTACTCCGCATATACTCGACAAACACAAACATCCATGCCTTTACCGGGATTCGAACCCGAACACAGAGGCTCCAAATTCAGCTCCCTAACCGTTGCGCCGCCGGGTCGGCGGCAGGCTGGGAACTCGTATACCACATTTGGTAATTTTATAGTTTCCGTCTGTCTATTTTTAGACTCCTTTAGGAGCTTTAACACAGCCAATAACGCTTCGTAAGTTGGAACCCTGGTCAATGGACGAGGTCGACACCTGAGCGGCCCAACGGAATTTCCAGCGATATAGTACACTAACGCCGTCGGGATTTTTGTTATTTAACTCAATAATATAAAAATAGGCGCAATGTCTTTAATATAAAAATATGCGCAATGGCGTAGTGGTCAGCGCTTCTTGCTTTTGTTCCGTAGACCCGGGTTCGTATACGTATGACTATACTCATCCCTTCCCATTCGACCAGGTTCGACACAAAAATATTATTATTCATTATATTATTAATTAAATATTAATTTTTAAATTTAAAATGAGAAGAAACTCATTGTAATTATTTGTAATTCTTATTATAATTGCACATACCAATAACAAATGCATATGTATATGTATTGATATTAAATAATTATTTGTAATTATTATTCTCTAACTCCTTAGTACTAAGCTTGATTTATTGGAAAGTTAACTGAAGGTACATTATCGAACTAGCCACTTGGCATGGACAATCAATATCGCTTGTGTAAACACAAAGGCTTAGGTTTGGGCAAACTTTAATTAATATAAAAAATATAAACATGAATTCAAAAAGCTTAAAGCATTTCCAGTTCAAATGTAATAAATGTTAAAAATCTATGTTATTAAAAGCAACAACTAAATTTGTACACTGAGTATTAATATTACTAATCACATTTAATTTTTTCGTATTTATGTTGAAACCAAGGTCTCGCGCTAAAGCAAGCGATGAAATCTTTTCACCCCATTCTACGTTCGTAGCACAACACCGGCATCGGGTTAAATGTCGAGACCAAAGATATCCAGCGCATGCGTTTGAAAAAAACCTACGTTTTGGCGAAAAAACCGGCCGCTATTGCGTCGTTTGGCTGTCGCCAAGTTATCGTTTGTAATGTCGCAGTCTGGACACCCCCTTATAAAGAGTTTGAATAATTTTGTTGACGCTATTTTGTTTTGTAAAACTTTCCGCTGGACGTATAGTCGAAACTAAAGTAAGTTTTATTGTGATATTAAAGCCTTTTTATTTAATTAGATTCTGCATCAATATGTAAAAATAATTCTCTTAAAACCTTGTTCTAAAGTAATTTGTCGTCTTATGCTATTGTTGTTGCAAAAACAATTTAAAAATAAAAATTATTGTTTTATTTATATAATTTTCCGCTGAAATTGAGTCGTGCTTAGTTTGTGTTTAAGGCTTCTTTCCGTTTTCAACAAATTTAGTTATCTTATTTTAAAGTTGTTAATTAAATAACTCTTTCAAATTTTTCCATGTGGTGTGATTTTAGTTTTTAACCCTAATAACGTTGTGACATGCAACTTATTAAATACTATTTAATATATTAGCAACATGAAATTTTTAGTTCAATAAAATGTGTATGAATACTCTGAGTGTTTTCAGAACATCGGCTACTAAATTCTTTTAAAACGTATTGGCATTCATATTTTCGGAAATGTTTATTTTAAACTATAAGAAACTGAATGTTTAAGGGGTTTAATATAAACGAAACCACCAGGAAAGTTTTAAGCCATCACCAAAATATCACGAGCTCTCAACTAATAGCTGCCAAGGAGACAGAGAAGCAGCAGCCACTAACTTGGAACAAGTGCGCTGCTGTGCGTCTAATTTTAAAGCCGACCAACCCACATTCTGTTATCCGACGTTTTCGGCATCCGGACATATTTTTAGCGCCTAGTGCGTCCGATTAGTGAACGTGGACTGTATTTTGTTTTTATTGTCGAGTTGGTAGGTTGTACGTTTTTCAGCAGTCTAGTTCTAGCCCCCATGCGGAGCTCAAACACAGCCAATTGCGCCTCGCAATTTAGAGCCTTTGTAAAGTGACGAGGTCGACACCTTCAACGAGCGACATTGAATGAACACTTTTGGCAACAGATAATAAGTAATGTCTGCGGTAAAAGCATATATGTCATAGTTAAAGTATTAGATTGGCAGATCACGTGACCTCCAATGCTAACGACGAGACGCGCATGGAGGCCAAATAAGAGGGCAAAATGGCCAGTGTTTGCTGCCACTTTAAAGGAGAAAATACTACGAAAAATAACATTTAATTCAAAAATTACAAAAAAAAAATACTAGAAAAGCATTTAAAGTCACTAAAAAGATTCCAAAACGCAGCTAGAATTTTTACGGTATTTTTTTTGTAATTTTAGAATTAAATGGCACATTTTCGTAGTATTTTTCTCCTTGAAGTGGCAGCAACACTGTCCATTTTGCCCTCTTATTTAGCCTCCATGCGCGTCCCGTCGTTAGCATTGAAGGTCACGTGATCTGCCAATTTAATACTTTAACTATGGTATCTATGGGTAAAGGTTTCCTCAATGTTATTTGAAGGAAACGTATCCTAGTTAAATTTTTGATTTGATCACTTTTAGGGTTGGTGACATTCCGAGTTGCTTTTTAAAAACAAATATTGTGTAAGGGGTCATTTTATATTGACAAGTGCTATCTGATTAGATTATAGTCTTAGTTAGCATAAGGAAGAGTGCAGCCCACCGACAGAAGCTTTCTAAATTAATAATAGTTGTAAAATGTTTGACTTGTTAAAATGTTGCATTTAAACGGGGTATTGTTAAACTGATTGACTGTTAAAATATTCTTCGCAAATGTTGTGTTAAAATGACTCCCGGTTTGATTATTAAACGACTATTATCTCGATATTTTTTTACTTGTATACGAAGTTTAAGTTGTCTGATGCGTGTTTAGAAAGTTTAATTTTTATTTTACAAATGTAATAGTAGTATATACATTTTGAAACATTTATAAGTAACACTTATTTCTCCCCTACTGCTTTCCACATTTTAGTCTGTATTCTTAGAGTAGAACTATTGCAACTTCATTGTTTTATTTAGGTAAATCTCAACATGGCAGAGGCAATTACGAATCCCACCCTCCACATTAATCTAGTTAAGAGCATGCTAAAACCGCAGAAGAGAGAACACAAAGATCCTGGTGATGTTGAAAAGGTCAACAACTACCTATGTAAATTATTTGAGGAAGCTGATCTTAATTTGGAAACAGAAGCGACGGAAGAGGCTAGGGAAAGAAACAAGAAAAGGGCTATGGAATTATTTAAGAAAATGGAAGAGATAGAATATCAAAAAATTGAGGCTTTGAGAAAATTTGAATTACTCCTCGGAAGCCAGAAGTACTGAGTTTTTGGGATGCTGTTGCAATTGTTCTCAAGGGTATCTTTGAGTAGTTGAGAAATATAATTGATATCCTTGAAAAAGTCAAACAACGATTCAATGTGGTGAAAGGGACCCTCAAAGGCAGTTCCAAAACTGTATGCGTACCTAAAGATGGTATTTTGATTAAGTTTTGTTAATAAATATCTATCTTTTGTTGATAATAATGATTATTTATGTATTTATTTAGTATGTTATTTGCTCTTTTGCGCAAGATGCATAATTAAAATTAAAGAAAGTAAATTAGGCAAAATTTTGCAATTGTGCTTGAATTTTTTTTTATAAACAAGTCGGCCACTATTATAATTTTGATCATATTACCTAAAAGGGTTAATTTAGGACATAGATTTAAATTTCTTTGGTTTGTTAATATTGATTGAACTAAGTCAGCGTATCAAAGCATCTTACACTCCGCGGATTTTTTAAAGAGAAAATAATGTATATTTTTGGGAATTACATTAGTCCAATTATCCTAAGTAATTAGGAATAACCACATTAGGATAATTAGATAATTGGAGTTAATCGGAAGAAACGGAATATTCAATCAATTACACAATGTATTGTTGGGCCGTGAGATCATGTAGTTCTAGTTTACGTCGTCATCAACCAAAGTGTTAGTTGCTGTTTTGGCAGTTTGAGTTATAGCTTTTTGTAATAGTTTTTTTTATTCAACTTGCGTCAGAATTTGGGTTTCACAAAAGTTTATATGCAACAGATACACTTTCATTCTGGGCCCATTTGTTACTGTTCGTCTTTGTTGATGTCTTAAGTAATATAGTTTGTTCGGTCTTAATTTGTTAGGCATAACATCCAGCAAAGACAAACGGTAATAAATGGCCGAGTGGATTTTTTTTCGGATAATTGGAGTTCCACTGTATGCCTTGACTTCCAATGTTGATAAGGTTACGCGATCAACTAAAATCCTACGTAATATATTAAATTTCCCTAGATAAAATTAGGGGCTGGGGGGCCCAGTCGGTTAGGCATTCGCCTTGTATGCGGAAGGTCCCAGGTTCGGGTCGGGGCATCGCCAAAATAACTGCCGACCTATAAACGGCCCATGCAGCCGAAAATGTCCGACCAATAATACCCCGTGTAGAGCGAGTGCACGTAAAATATCCTCAAGTCCCGAAGCTGCGTAAGATGTCGCCCTTAACGGTTGCGTTGCGTGCCTACTCGGGTGGCGGCTCGTCACCTGTGGTTCCAAATTACGACGCCTGTCGCCAATAGCCCTCGTGTTGCTCTAGTGAGACGATAATTCAAACTAACCTAACATAACCTAGATAAAATTATCATACCTAATACAATACAAAAAAATTGACACTTCTTTCGGTTAAAGGTACACTGGGTATAAAAAAAATTGGCATGTTATACACCAACTATTTCATGTTAAGAATCTTACGGAGAATTCTATAAGTATTTCTATGTAAAGAACACGTTATTTATTTTTATATATTTTAACTAAGGATTGCATACCAATCATGAAAAAAGTTTTTTATACATATAAAACAAGTAATATGCCCAACATATGCTATTATTTGTTAAATACCAATAACTATAATAAATATTTATCTGTTTCTTGGTTTTAGATTAATTTCCGAAGACTTCTCAGAATTGTTTGAAAAATTCAGAAACATATAATGAGCTTTATTTTCAATTTTGTATTAGACATTTACATCATATAAAGATGAGTAATTCAATGAAATAGTTGCAATAACGTTAGACTTTTTAATAAGAGTTTTTATTAACTTTTCCGATAGTTTCAGACTTTAAGGAAGAAATCGTGGGGAAATTACGAATCGTGGATATTAAATTGTTTTGAACTGTAAATATATATAAAATGAATTCTTAGGTTTTCTATAGATTTGTCCACAGCTACATTTTTTAAAGTTTAATTGCTAACAGCAAGCAATTTTTTTGAACCTAAATTTTTTTTAGTATCTAAATTTGAACATAGTCAGTACGCTAGTCCTAACTCTATGGGCATACTAAATTCTCAGCTTCGGACATTTCCAAAATAACTTTTTACATATAAACCGCCCGTGCAGCCAAAAAATATGTCCTACGAATAATACCCCTGAAGAGGAGTGCACGATAAATATGCCCCAAAGTCCTGCCGCCGCGTAAGATGTCGCCCCTAAAAATTACTTTGGATGTTTACTCGGGTGTCGGCTCGTTACTTGACTAAGGTTCTAAAATTCTGACGCCTGTCGCCAATATCCCTCGTGTATCTCTAGTGTAACGTAGTGGTGCGAAAATGAAAAAAAAACTAGGCATGTGAAACCCCCAAAACTTTCCAATTTTCACTCATACGTCAATTCATTTAAAAGCGAATTACATACACTATAAGGTAGTTTCAATTACTTTTAAACCTAAAAAGTTCCATGGCAGCTACTCACGATAATGTTACTTGACCACGGTTTTAAATTACGAGGCTCGCCGACATTAACCCTCGTGTAGATCTTGTGCGATGTCATCCAAAACCGAAAAAATCTACTAAAGTTTCTCAGCTACACAATTTTATTAGTGTTTTATGCAAATTAAGAGTCCACAAAAATGTTGACGTGACATTTTATTTTAGTTATAAGTAGCTCATTCTATGAGAGTTTGAATAATTTTTTTGACGCTATTTTGTTCTGTGAAACTTTCCGCTGGACGTATAGTCGAAACTAAAGTAAGTTTTATTGTGATATTAAAGCTTTTTTTATTTAATTAGATTCTGCAACAATACGTTAAAAAATAACTCGTTTAAAACCTTGTTCGAAAGTAAATTGTCGTCTTATATTTTAGTTGTTTCAAAAACAATTTAAAAATAAAAATTATTTTGTATTTATTTTAAAGTTTTTAGTTAAATTAACATTTCAAATTTTTTCCATGTGGTGTGATTTTAGATTTTAACCGCAATAATAACGTTGTGTCATGAAACTTATTTAACATTTCATACATTGGCAACATGAAATTTTGAGTTCAATAGCATTCAATGAATTGTTTGTGAACAGTATGGGTATTTATTGTATAACTAATATACAGTATGTACCGCCCATGATCGCTTATCCGCATACGACTAGTCCGACGTCCTCTTTAATACAGGCGAGTGGTTTATTTCCATATTAATATATATTCCGAAATGTAGATTTTTAATTAATTTTTTGAAGAGAGCGGTTTTAAATAAACCAAACCTCCAGGAAAAACTGAAGCCATCGCCAAAATATCACGCGCTCTCAATTAATAGCTTTGAATGAAACGAAGAAGCCCCTAACTTGGAACAGGTAAGCTGCTGTGCGTCTAATTTTAAAGCCGTTCAACCCACATTCTGTTATTCGACGTCTTCGGCAATCGGACATTTTTCGCATCTAGTGCATCCGATTAGTGAGTGTGGGCTGTATTTTGTTTTTTATTAAGTTGGTAGATTTACGTTTTCCGGCTGTATTTGTAGCCTCCATTCGAATTTAAACACAGCCAATTAAGCCAACAATTTAAAGATTTTTATTGTTGGGGATTTACCTGGGACCTTCCGCATGCAAGGCGAACGCCTAACCGACTGGGGTCTCCAGCCCCCTGTGACATTCAGAGTTGCTTGGTGAAAACTAATATTATGTAAGGGAGTTATTTTATTTTAACAAGTGCTATCTGATTAGACTTTTTAGCTAGCATAAGGAAGAGTGCAGTCCACAGAAAACCAAGAAAAGTTGTAAAATGTTGTTAAATTGTTGCTTTTATACTGGTTACATTTAAGCTGAGTGATTGTTAAGATGTTTATTCTTCGCAAATGTTGTGTTAAAAAGTACTCACTGTTTTATTACTAAACGATTATTATCTTACATTTCTACTTGTACAAGATGTGAAACTTGTCTGATGAGTGTTCAGAAAGTTTAACTTTTATTTTACAAATGTAATAATAGTACATTTATTTTGAAACATTTCTAAGCCAAAAATATTTCTCCCTTACTGCCTACAACTTTTTAGCTTGTATTTTTAGAGTGGAACTTTTAGTTTTATAAACTTCATTGTTTTATTTAGGCAACTCAAGATGGCAGCGGCACATACGAATCTCGCCCTCCGCAGTGCTGAAACCGCAGAAGTGAGAGTACCCAACGATCCTGGTGATGTTGAAAAGGTCAACAACTACCTATGTAAATTATTTGAGGAAGCTGATCTTAATCTGGAAACAGAAGCGACGGAAGAGGCTAGGGAAAGAAACAGGAAACGGGTTATGGAATTATGTAAGAAAATGGAAGCGACGGAGGAGCGAGGGAAAGAAACGTGAAAAGGTTATGGAATTTTTTGAAAAAATGGAAAAGAAGTTAGAAGATCAAAAAAGGGTGGTTTTGGAAGAATTTAATAAATTTTCTTGGAAACCAGCGCCAGTACCGAGTTTTTGGGATAATGTTGCAGGTTTTATCAATGATATCTTTGAGTAGTTGAGAAATATATTGGACTATGTTCTTGAAAAAGTCAAACGATTCAAGGTCATGAAAGAGACTACACAAAGGCATTTTCAAAACTGTATGCGTCCTAAAGATGGTATTTTGATTAAGTTTTGTTAATAAATATATATATTTTGTTGATATTAAATAAATAATTAATCATTAGTATGTTATTTGCTCTTTTGCGCAAGATGCATAATTTAAACTAAAGAAAGTAAATTAGGCAAAATATTGCAATTGTGCTTCAATTTTTTTTATAAACAAGTCGGCCATTAGTATAACTTTGATCATATCACCTGAAAAAAAAAGGTTAATTTAGGACGTAGATTTTAATTTCTTTGGTTTGTTAATATTAATTGAACTAAGTTGGCGTATCGAAGCATCTTCCAGTCGGCGGATTTTTTTTAAGGGAAAATTATGTATTTTTGGGAATTACAGTAGTCCAATTATCCTAAGTAATAAGGGGGATGGGGAGCCCAGTCGGTTAGGCGTACGCCTTACATGCGAAAGGTCCCAGGTTCGCGTATCCGAGCATCGCCAAAATAACTGCCGACCTATTAACAGCCCGTGAAGCCAAAAAATGTCCGACGAATAATACCCTGTATAGAGGGAGTGCACTTTAGATATGCTCCAAAATACCAACGCCGCGTACGATGCACTAACGGTTGCGTTGGGTGCCTACTCAGGTTTCTTAACGGTTGCGTTGGGTGCTCCTACTCGGGTGTCGGCTCTTCACTTGAATGTGGTTTTAAAATATGCCGCCCGTCGCTAATAGCCCTCGTGTTGCTCTAGTGCGACGATAATTCAAAACTAAACTAAACTACTTGGGTTTCGGCCCGGGCTATTTGTTACTGTTCGTATTTGTTGATGTCAAGTAATATTGTTTGGTTGGTCTAAAATTGTTAGGAAGCTAAATTGTTAGCAAAGACAAACATTAGCAAATGGCCGAGTGGATTTTTTTTCGGATAATTGGAGTTATACTGTATGCCCAAACTTTCAGTGTTGGCAAGAAGGTTACGTGATTAACTGAAATCCTATGTTTGTAATATATTAAAATTCCCTAGGAAAAATTATCATACTTGCGGCAGTAAAAAATTGACAGCATTTCTTTCGGTTAAAGGTACAGTGGGGATAAAAAAAAATTGGTATGTTACCAACTATTTTATGTTAAGATTCTTACGAAGAAATTAATAAATATTTTTATGTAAAGAAACGTCGTTATTTATTTTTATGTTTTAATTAAGAGTTGCATAGTAATATGCCGAACATATGTTATTACTTTGTTAAATAGTTATTTTAGTTATTGGTATTTATCTGTTACTTGGTTTTAGATTTATTTCCGAAGACTTCTCAGAATTAATTTTTTTGAAAAATTCAGAAATATATATTATGCGCTTTATTTTCAATTTTGTATTCGACATATTTCATATACAGATGAGTAATTCAATGAAATAGTTGTAATAACGTTAGACTTTTTAATAAGAGTTTTTATTAACTTTTCCGATAGTTTCAGACTTTAAGGAAGAAATCGTGGGGAAATTACGAATCGTGGATATTAAATTGTTTTGAACTGTAAATATAATGAATTCTTAGTTTTTCTATAGATTTGTCCACAGCTACATTTTTTAAAGTTTTATTGCTAACAGCAAGCAATTTTTTTGAACCTGAATTTTTTTTAGTATCTGAATTTGAACATAGTTCCGTACGCTAGTCGTAACTCGATGGGCATACTAAATTCTCAGGTTCGGACATTTCCAAAATAACTTTCGACATATAAACCGCCCGTGCAGCCAAAAAATATGTCCTACGAATAATACCCCTGAAGGGGAGTGCACGTTAAATATGCCCCAAAGTCCTGCCGCCGCGTAAGATGTCGCCCCTAAAAATTACTTTGGATGTTTACTCGGGTGTCGGCTCGTAAGGGTAATGTAATCGTTTCCGGCTGCCTATTTCTAGCCTCCTTCAGGAGCTTTAACACAGCCAATAACGCCTCGTAATTTAGAACCCTGGTCAAGTGACGGTCGGCTCGTTACTTGACTAAGGTTCTAAATTCTGACGCCTGTCGCCAATATCCCTCGTGTATCTCTAGTGTAACGTAGTGGTGCGAAAATGAAAAAAAAACTAGGCATGTGAAACCCCGCAAAACTTTCAATTTTCACTCGATACGTCAATTCATTTAAAGCGAATTACATACACTATAAGGTAGTTTCAATTACTTTTAAACCTAAAAAGTTTCAATTACTTAAAAAAACCTAAAAAGTTCCATGGCAGCTACTCACGATAATGTTGCTTTGGATGCCAGCTCGGGCGTCGACCACGTTACTTGACCACGGTTTTAAATTACGAGGCTCGCCGACATTAACCCTCGTGTAGATCTTGTGCGATGTCATCCAAAACCGAAAAAATCTACTAAAGTTTCTCAGCTACACAATTTTATTAGTGTTTTATGCAAATTAAGAGTCCACAAAAATGTTGACGTGACATTTTATTTTAGTTATAAGTAGCTCATTCTATGAGAGTTTGAATAATTTTGTTGACGCTATTTTGTTCTGTGGAACTTTCCGCTGGACGTATAGTCGAAACTAAAGTAGTTTTATTGTGATATTAAAGCTTTTTTATTTAATTAGATTCTGCAACAATACGTTAAAAAATAACTCGTTTAAAACCTTGTTCGAAAGTAAATTGTCGTCTTATATTTTAGTTGTTTCAAAAACAATTTAAAAATAAAAATTATTTTGTATTTATTTTAAAGTTTTTAGTTAAATTAACATTTCAAATTTTTTCCATGTGGTGTGATTTTAGATTTTAACCGCAATAATAACGTTGTGTCATGAAACTTATTTAACATTTCATACATTGGCAACATGAAATTTTGAGTTCAATAGCATTCAATGAATTGTATGTGAACAGTATGGGTATTTATTGTATAACTAATATACAGTATGTACCGCCCATGCTCGCTTATCCGACATACGATAGTCCGACGTCCTCTTTAATACAGGCGAGTGGTTTATTTCCATATTAATATATATTCCGAAATGGAGATTTTTAATAATTAATTTTTGAAGAGCGGTTTTAAATAAACCAAACCTCCAGGAAAAACTGAAGCCATCGCCAAAATATCACGCGCTCTCAATTAATAGCTTTGAATGAAACGAAGAAGCCCCTAACTTGGAACAGGTAAGCTGCTGTGCGTCTAATTTTAAAGCCGTTCAACCCACATTCTGTTATTCGACGTCTTCGGCAATCGGACATTTTTCGCATCTAGTGCATCCGATTAGTGAGTGTGGGCTGTATTTTGTTTTTTATTAAGTTGGTAGATTTACGTTTTCCGGCTGTATTTGTAGCCTCCATTCGGAATTTAAACACAGCCAATTAAGCCAACAATTTAAAGATTTTTATTGTTGGGGATTTACCTGGGACCTTCCGCATGCAAGGCGAACGCCTAACCGACTGGGGTCTCCAGCCCCCTGTGACATTCAGAGTTGCTTGGTGAAAACTAATATTATGTAAGGGAGTTATTTTATTTTAACAAGTGCTATCTGATTAGAGTTTTTAGCTAGCATAAGGAAGAGTGCAGTCCACAGAAAACCAAGAAAAGTTGTAAAATGTTGTTAAATTGTTGCTTTTATACTGGTTACATTTAAGCTGAGTGATTGTTAAGATGTTTATTCTTCGCAAATGTTGTGTTTAAAAGTACTCACTGTTTTATTACTAAACGATTATTATCTTACTATTTTACTTGTATAAGAAGTGAAACTTGTCCGTTGCGTATTTAGAAAGTTCAACTTTATTTTACAAATGTAATAATAGTGCATTTATTGTGAAACATTTCTAAGCCAATAATATTTCTTCCTTACTGCCTACAACTTTTTAGCCTGTATTTTTAGAGTAGAACTATTTTAGTTTTATAAACTTCATTGTTTTATTTAGGCAACTCAACATGGCAGCGGCACATACGAATCCCATCCTCCGCATTAAGCTAGTTAAAAGTGCTAAAACCGCAGAAGAGAGAGTACCTGGTGATGTTGAAAAGGTCAACAACTACCTATGTAAATTATTTGAGGAAGCTGATCTTAATCTGGAAGCAGAAGCGACGGAAGAGGCTAGGAAAAGAAACAGGAAACGGGTTATGGAATTATGTAAGAAAATGGAAGCGACGGAGGAGGCGAGGGAAAGAAACATGAAAAGGGTTATGGAATGTTTTGAAAAAATGGAAAAGAAGTTAAAAGATCAACAAATGGTGATTCTGGAAGAATTTAATAAATGTACTTTGGAACCAGCGCCAGAACAGACTTTTTGGGATGCTCTTGCAATTGTTTTCAATAATATCTTTGAGTAGTTGAGAAATATATTCGACGATGTTCTTGGAAAAAGTCAAACAACGATTCAATGTGGTGAAAGGGATCCTCAAAGGCATTTTCAAAACTGTATGCGTAGCTAAAGATGGTATTTTGATTAAGTTTTGTTAATAAGTCTTTTTTTTTGTTGTTGATACTAAAATATATAAATAATCATTAGTATGTTATTTGCTCTTTGGCGCAAAATGCATAATTTAAACTAAAGAAAGTAAATTAGGCAAAATATTGCAATTGTGCTTGAATTTTTTAAATAAACAAGTCGGCCATTATTATAACTTGGATCATATCACCTTAAAAAAAAGGTTAGTTTAGGACGTAGATTTTAATTTCTTTGGTTTGTTATATTAATTGAACCAAGTCGGCGTATCGAAGCATTTTACTCTCCGCGGATTTTTTTTAAGGGAAAATTATGTATTTTTTGGGTATTACAGTAGTCCAATTATCCTAAGTAATTATGGGGGGCTGGGGAGCCCAGTCGGTTAGGCGTACGCCTTGCATGCGAAAGGTCCCAGGTTCGCGGATCCGGGCATCGCCAAAACAACTGCCGACCTATAAACAGCCCGTGCAGCCCAAAAATGTCCGACGAATAGGAAGTGCGCGTTAGATATGCTCCAAAATACCAACGTCACTTGACTGTGGTTCTAAATTACGACGCCCATCGTCAGTATTCCTTGTGTAGCTCTAGTGCGACGATAATTAGAACAAATTAATTAGAATATTATAGAAGATAATTAGAACATTCTAAATTGATTGCAAGGCACAGAATTTGCATAAGGAACCGTCTTCATATAATACGCACTAAGATCTGAATTCGAAAATAGTCTATGAGTAGCTCTAATGTAGGTGCTACACCAATCCAACCAATGCTAAAACAGGTTTGCCAAGTGAAGCCATTACCCGCTTGATCAATTTTTTTTTCGACATGAAGGCTTTCAGACGGCTTCAATAGTTTTTCTCGCCAAGCATTTCAATGCATTCCTATCTCTAGGCCGGGGCCACTTTTATTTGCGCCAACCTGTACTTTTTTTTATTCAACTTGTAAAAATTTTGGTTTCACAAAAGTTTATATGCAACATATAAACTTTCATACTGGGCCTTTTTGTTACTGTTCGTCTTTGTTGATGTCAAGTAATATTGTTTGGTTGGTCTAAAATTGTTAGGAAGCTAAATTGTTAGCAAAGACAAACATTAGCAAATGGCCGAGTGGATTTTTTTTCGGATAATTGGAGTTATACTGTATGCCCAAACTTTCAGTGTTGGCAAGAAGGTTACGTGATTAACTGAAATCCTATGTTTGTAATATATTAAAATTCCCTAGGAAAAATTATCATACTTGCGACAGTAAAAAATTGACAGCATTTCTTTCACAGTGGGATAAAAAAAATTTTTATGTTACCAACTATTTTATGTTAAGATTCTTACGGAAGAATTTAATAAATATTTTTATGTAAAGAACTTCGTTATTTATTTTTATGTTTTAACTAAGAGTTGCATAGTAATATGCCGAACATATGTTATTACTTTGTTAAATAGTTATTTTAGTTATTGGTATTTATCTGTTACTTGGTTTTAGATTTATTTCCGAAGACTTCTCAGAATTATTTTTTTGAAAAATTCAGAAATATATATTATGCGCTTTATTTTCAATTTTGTATTCGACATTTATTTCATATACAGATGAGTAATTCAATGAAATAGTTGTAATAACGTTAGACTTTTTAATAAGAGTTTTTATTAACTTTTTCGAGACTTTAAGGAAGAAACCGTGGGGAAATTACGAATCGTGGATATTAAATTGTTTTGAACTGTATATATAAAATGAATTCTTAGGTTTTCTATAGATTTGTCCACAGCTACATTTTTTAAAGTTTAATTGCTAACAGCAAGCAATTTTTTTGAACCTGAATTTTTTTTAGTATCTGAATTTGAACATAGTTCAGTACGCTAGTCGTAACTCGATGGGCATACTAAATTCTCAGGTTCGGACATTTCCAAAATAACTTTCGACATATAAACCGCCCGTGCAGCCAAAAAATATGTCCTACGAATAATACCCCTGAAGAGGAGTGCACGATAAATATGCCCCAAAGTCCTGCCGCCGCGTAAGATGTCGCCCCTAAAAATTACTTTGGATGTTTACTCGGGTGTTGGCTCGTTACTTTGACTAAGGTTCTAAATTCTGACGCCTATCGCCAATATCCCTCGTGTATCTCTAGTGTAACGTAGTGGTGCGAAAATGAAAAAAAAAACTAGGCATGTGAAACCCCGCAAAACTTTCAATTTTCACTCAATACGTCAATTCATTTAAAACGAATTACATACTCTATAAGGTAGTTTCAATTACTTTTAAACCTAAAAAGTTCCATGGCAGCTACTCACGATAATGTTACTTGACCACGGTTTTAAATTACGAGGCTCGCCGACATTAACCCTCGTGTAGATCTTGTGCGATGTCATCCAAAACCGAAAAAACCTACTAAAGTTTCTCAGCTACACAATTTTATTAGTGTTTTATGCAAATTAAGAGTCCACAAAAATGTTGACGTGACATTTTATTTTAGTTATAAGTAGCTCATTCTATGAGAGTTTGAATAATTTTTTTGACGCTATTTTGTTCTGTGAAACTTTCCGCTGGACGTATAGTCGAAACTAAAGTAAGTTTTATTGTGATATTAAAGCCCTTTTATTTAATTAGATTCTGCATCAATATGTAAAAATAATTCTCTTAAAACCTTGTTCTAAAGTAATTTGTCAAATGTTTTTGTTGTTGCAAGAACAATTTTAAAAATAAAATTATTGTTTTATTTATATAATTTTCCGTGAAGTTGCATGAATTAAAGTGAGTTAAAGCAGCGTTGCATGAATTAAAGTGAGAGGGGTTCAATATAAACGAAACCACCAGGAAAGTTTTAAGCCATCACCAAAATATCATGAGCTCTCAACTAATAGCTTCCAAGGAGACAGAGAAGCAGAAGCCACTAACTTGGAACAAGTGCGCTGCTGTGCGTCTAATTTTAAAGCCGACCAACCTACATGCTGTTATCCGACGTTTTCGGCATCCGGACATGTTTTTAGTTCCTAGTGCGTCCAAATAGTGAACGTGGACTGTATTTTGTTGGTTGGTTGACATACATACATATTCAGGTTTGTGTGCTTGGTCAGAGACCCGCTTATAAACCTTCGTCAAGTAAGTCAGACACAACACACACACATAAGTGGACCCATATAATTTTTAGAGACAGAGGCCAACTAGAGGATCCCCAGAATTGGCTTGTCACCCCCAGAGGTATTGATTTGGTAAGGGAACTTGGAGGACTTTGTGACCACGACGGATTTAACGTGCACCAGTCACCATTAGCGTACACGGGGATCTTCGGAAGGCAGCGGGACTCGAACTCGCAACCTTAGGGATGAAAGTCCAAGACCTTACCGACCAGGCTATCCCGGCCCCTGTGTTTTGTTTTTTATTGTCGAGTTGGTAGGTTGTACGTTTTACAACTGTCTAGTTCTAGCCCCCATGCGGAGCTCAAACACAGCCAATTGCGCCTCGCAATTATAGCCTTTGTAAAGTGACGAGATCAACACCTTCAACGAGCGACATCGAATGAACACTTATAGCAATATTTAATAAGTAAGCAATGACTGCGGAAAACGTTTCCTTAATGTTATTTGAAAGAAACGTATCATAGTTAAACTTTTGATTTGATTGATCACTTTCGCTGGGATTACTTTTATAGACTTCATTGTTTTATTTAGGCAACTCAACATGGCAGCAGCACCTACGAATCCCACCCTCCGCATTGCTAAAACCGCAGAAGAGAGAGTGCCCAACGATCCTGGTGATGTTGAAAAGGTCAACAACTACCTATGTAAATTATTTGAGGAAGCTGATCTTAATCTGGAAACAGAAGCGACGGTAGAGGTTAGGGCAAGAAACAGGAAACGGGTTATGGAATTATGTAAGAAAATGGAAGCGGCGGAGGAGGCGAGGGAAAGAAACAGGAAAAGGGTTATGGAATTAAACAGGAAAAGGATTATGGAATTATTTCAGAAAATAGAAGCGACGGAGGAGGCGAGGGTAAGAAACTGGAAACTGGTTATGGAATTATTTAAGAAAATAGAAGCGACGGCGGAGGCGAGGGAGAGAAACAGGAAAATATATAAGAAAATAGAAGCGAAGGAGGAAAGAAACAGGAAATGGGTTATGGAGGACATCGAAAAATTTTATGAATTAACTCCTACGAATCCCACCCTCCGCATTGCTAAAACCGCAGAAGAGAGAGTGCCCAACGATCCTGGTGATGTTGAAAAGGTCAACAACTACCTATGTAAATTATTTGGGGAAGCTGATCTTAATCTGGAAACAGAAGCGACGGTAGAGGCTAGGCAAGAAACAGGAAACGGGTTATGGAATTTTGTAAGAAAATGGAAGCTAAGGAGGAAAGAAACAGGAAAGGGTTATGGAGGATATCGAAAAATTTTATGAATTAAGAGTCTTGGAGATTTTTTCAAGGATATCTATGAGTAGTTAAAAATATGTTCGACGATGTTCTTGAAAAAGTCAAACAACGATTCAAGGTCATGAAAGAGACCACCCAAAGGCATTTCCAAAACTGTATGCGTACCTAAAGATGGTATTTTGATTAAGTTTTGTTAATAAATATCTATCTTTTGTTGATACTAATGATTATGGAATTATTTAGTATGTTATTTGCTCTTTTGCGCAAGATGGTATAATTTAAACTAAAGAATGTAAATTAGGCAAAAATTTGCAATTGTGCTTGAATTTTTTTAATCAAAACGTCGGCCATTGTTATAATTTTTTGATCATATCACCTAAAAAAAAGGGTTAATTTAGGACGTATTTTAATTTCTTTGGTTTGTTAATTGATTGAACTAAGTCAGCGTATCAAAGTATTTTACACTAAGCGGATTTTTTTAAAGGGAAAATAATGTATTTTTTTGGGAATTACAGTAGTCTAATTATCCTAAGTAATTGGGGGGCTGGAGATCCCAGTCGGTTAGGCGGACGCCTTGCATGCGAAAGGTCCCAAGTTCGGATACGTTCATTGCCAAAATATCTGTCTACCTATAAGCGGCCTAAAATTTTCCGACGAATAATACCCCTGAAGGGGAATGCACGTTAAATATTCTTCAAATTCCAACGCCGCGTGCGATGTCGACCCTAAAAATACCTTGGGTGTCTACTCGGGTGTCGGCTCGGTCCTTGACTAAGGTCCTAAATTACGACGCCGGTTGCCGATATTCCTCGTGTAGCTCTAGTGCGATGATAATTCAACTTAACCTATCTCTAAGGAATTTATAATAAAAAACAGTATGTTATTTACTCCAAGGACTACTTTTTATAAATTCCTCAACCCATCCTCTGACTTAGTTATGAAGCCACCCGTTTTTTACATAAAAAAATGGCCTGATTTTGGTATGACCTAACAGTATTTGGATTGTAAAAACTAGTCTACAAACAAGCAAAAAAACACCCTTAACCCTTATTCTCATGATCATCGATTTTTTTTTAATTTTTTTAATTTTCAATTTTTTTTCTGTTTTTTACAGCTAAAATAAAGATTATTTGGTGTCATAACCTTTCTAAAATAATTAGTGCAGTAATTAATTAGTTTTATAAAAGGTAGCATATATGAAGAGCTCAATTGCAAAACAAGTTAAATCACTTTTTGGAAAAAAATTGAGTTGGTTAGCTTTTCATACAGGTATTGTAGGAAGGGATCCACCAACATTTTGATTTGCACAAAAAAAGTGACTGGACAAAAAGTGAGAACTTTTTTGTGCAAATCAAAATGTTGGTGGATCCCTTCCTACAATGCCTGTATGAAAAGCTAACCAACTCAATTTTTTCCAAAAAGTGATTTAACTTGTTTTGCACTTGAGCTCTTCATATGCAACCTTCAGTTTTTAGCTTGTATTTTTTCCAAAAACAGTGGTAATCCAACAACTTAAGCAATTTTTTTTAATACTACAGAACATAAGAAATGTGAAAAATATTTTTCAAAGTAAAAAAAAAATGATATGAAAAATAATTCAATGAACTTTCCTTGTACAGACGACGAGACATGATGCACAAACACAACAACCCAACAAAGTTACCCTTCTTCTAAAACAAAAATAATTTTAACTTTGTACTTTATTTCACTCTGAACTAGCGAGCCTAAATAAAAGAACATACTTGTACTTCGTACAAGTATATAAGAGTGCCGTCACTCTGGAGTGACTGGCAACCGGTTCTCCAAACTCCTGCCCGGTTCCGTGCCAACCTAATACTTTTCTCGCTTTTAACGGCGCCAAAGATAAACTGGAGTTATATTCGCTGCTGACGGGGGAAATTTGTATATGATTCTTTTGGGTAGTTATTTGGTTTGCTGTGAATTGCAGACTATTGGTTAGATTATTTCTCTATACAACAAAACGAAAAAGTGAAATTTAGCCGATATCAAGGTAGTGGACCAAATTAAAATACAAAACTAATACTTTCATTCGCGAATGACACTCGATGCCGTATCAGAAGACGTCACTTGACTGTGATTCTAAATTACGACTCCCGTATCACCGATAACCTTCGTGTAGCTCTAGTGCTAAGATAATTCAAACTAACCTTTGAGAAGAACGCCAACTCGAGCCAAACCGCGGCCTTGGAGAACGGAAGTTAGTTCGGCCAATGAGATTGCAGCTGCTTCCCTAGAGTGTCGCCACTCTTATATACTTGTACGAAGTACTAGTTCGTTCTTTTATTTAGGCTCTCTACTCTGAACGAAGCTTCTATACTGTTCTTCTAACAAATAACAATGCAACATACTCGCTGACGTCACTTAACAAACAGAAAGTAGGGGAAAACCCCAGATAGCATATATGCTACTTTATGAGAATAAGGGTTAAGACAGCGCCAAACTTGAATTGCTTCTAATACAACAAACATAAACTAGTTAATATTAGAAAAATCCCCATAAACAAATCTATATTCACCAGCGGTCATTTATATTTATCGCCGATTTGTTGGTCGTAACTTTTATCTAAGTACCAATATTTTGCGTCACACTGGAAAACGCTTCACCCGTTTCCATTGATTTCTGATATAATGTCCCGTTTCCTGATAGGTACTACTGATCGAACATATAATGGTAATTGCTTTTCATTCCGCTTCCTATTTGATAACCCGAATAGATATTTATCTGGAGTGACAACACATTTTTATTGCAATATATATCTCATCCTCTAAAATCGAATCAGTATTTAAAAACCAAAAATCAAAAATAATTTATTCATTTCACTTACCCCCTCTTCTTTTTTTTTATTATTTAGATTCAATTGAGTAATCACCAAAGAAATAAATATTTTTTTCATTAACTGATTTTTTTTTCCTCCAAGTTTTTCAGATTGCTTAGAAATGTAGTTTTCTCTCTTTAACGACTTCGCCGGCCCTAAAAAAAATATTCCGCTTTTGTCCCCCCTCCCCCCAAAGGTCCAACCTTTATTATTATTAAAGTTCTGCTTTTACATCTTCTATCGATTTATCGTTTCGGAAATGACAAAATCGATGGCGAGAAAAAGGTCTGGTATTCGGTTATCAGTGATTTACCTTTCATAGAAGGTTGCGGCCACTGTGCGTACTAATTCATTAGTTCAGAGTAATCAGCAATCGGGGCCACGTTTTGGATCATTACTTTCAGAGAACAGAGAAAGGGAATATTATAGTCTTTTTTAATAGTATTTGTAGAAGATTATTTCTATTCTTGCGGTTGAAATTCGCTTGTTTGGATTTATAGTAATGCAGTGATTTAGCTCTATGGTCACTGGAAAAAAATGCTAACTTTTTATGACTCTAAAGAATGGTTTTTTTTATGCGTTACGTGTTAGTTTTAGAAACATAGGCTTCCAAATGCTTACCTCTTTTGAATTTGAGGTAATAATGTCCTGATATAAGATTCATGCACTTTAGCAAAGGGGTATTTAAGTCTACAGTCAACCTAAGCTAAAGAAACTGTCTAAAAAATGTATTTTTATGTTCAGCATATTATTTGCTTGTTTAGCTACATAGATATGCTTATTTACTAGATTTATTAACGTTCAACGAAATAATAATCTGCAATAACTGTTGAATTGTACGTTTTGGTCTATTAATTTTTAGAACCGAAAAATAAGTTGGTATATATTTACGATCACTTAATAGAATTTGTAAGGCACTATTTCGAATAGGTTGGATAGTTAATCTTAATTCAAATGTGGGAAGGTAAAAGATTTGTGATTTTGATTCAATATAACTCAATAAGTTATGCCTATGTAATACGTATAAGCTAATACGTCTACCTAATACGTAATTTTTGAAATCATGACCTCGGCGAAATTATTGCTTATCCATGTAAGCATATTTTCACCAGGTATAAAAATCCCCTTAACAACAAAACAAATTTGAGGAGGATATATCATGTGTTTAAGTAATTATTAGTTTTATTCACCTTAAAATATTCTGAAGAGGGAGACACATTTTTAAAACTTTATCAATTATTTATTAATTCATTCATCTTCAAAATTAATATATTCCAACCAAACCTTCCACTTAATGTTTTTTTTTCAAATTATTTTTATTTTGCTGTTATGAAGATTTTTATACTTGGTGAAAAAATGCTTAAATGGTAAAGCAATACTTTCGCAGAGGTTGCGATCCAAAATAAATAGAAATTTTAGATGAAGTTGAAAAATCTTTGTTACACACGACTTTAATATGCATGAGGGGACGGTTGGCCGAGTGGTTTGGACCATTAAGCTAGCACTAGCAGTCGGCGCGCTGTAACGCGTGCGGGTTCGATTCCCGCCTTCGCCCTGGGTGTACTTCCTTTCTCTGTGACAGTGAAAATTCTTTATGTGTGTCTTACTTGACGAAAGCTTATATCAGCGGGTCTCTCATCAAGCACTATATAAAAATATATTTTTCATTTGAGAAAAAAATATTTTAAGGGAGGTCGGATGGGTCTTAAGGTTAAAAATTTCTATTTTCTGTTTTCTTTTTTTTTGTATTCTGCTTACTTTTAGCTTTAATTTAATACCAAGAGTACCGATTTCTGTTTAGTGGTTTTCTTTTTATAAGCCTTTTTGAGAAACTCTTAACATCAGTTCTTACCTAAACTTTACTTTTCTTTTGCGATTCCTGAAATATAAAGTTTTTCAACAGCTAGGAACATTTTTCTCAGGAACTATAAAATACTTCAACATGTTTTGTTTTGTTACTTCTTCCCCGTTAATAGCTCTTTGATTTAAACTGAGTAATTTAATATATCTCTGCTCAAAACAAATTATACAACTTTAAATCTGATTTTTTAGTGTTTTTCAATACATACTTTTTTAAAAATCACTTTGAAGGTATTTTTTTAATATTTTGAAATATCCTGAGTTTAAATCAAAGAGCTATATGCAAAATATTAAAAAAAAATCAGAATGATATCGCGTATAGTTCCTGAAAAATGTTCCTAAAGTTAGGTAAATTAACATGGGCGAGATAAAATCAATGACTCCCCTTAAAGAATCATTCAAAGGAAACAGAAGAATTTATTTATCTTTACCAAGACATAAATCTCATGAACAAACTCGATTATCTATGTTATCCGTTTCACTAAATTATATATATCCTCTTCCTCCAAAAGATGGCGCTACACACAAGTTTTTAACAAATTCTGAAATCGAAATAAACAGAACGTTTCTTTGGATTGTAATGTCTTTTTTTTAAAGGAATATTTTTTTAATCAACTTCCTCTAAAAGATAAGCAAATTGCGAAAATCGTAAACCTGTTTTCATTTCATGAGTTTTATTTATGAATTATTTTCATGAGTTTTTTTCATGAATTAAAATTTATGAACTCAATATTTTTTTTAAAAAAATATTTTCTAAAATATACTATAGTTAATGCTTTTAAGTTTTAACATTTAATTAAAAATTTACCTTAAAATCCTTTGAATCCAAAGTCGTATAACAGTATAACCCGGTTATAGCGTCTCTCTAGGGACCGGGATGGTTACGATGTTATAAACGAGTTACGTTATAAGAGGACGTTATAATCAAGGTTGAATATTAAGTGTAGCAAAACATGTATAATACCTATCATATACTCATAATATTAATGAAAATTATAAAATAATTATAATAAATTTTTACTGGAAATTAATTTCAAATTTGGCGACTTTTCGCGTCGTTGTGTCCCCTAAAGAACGGCAGTTTGGATATCCCATTAAATGAAAAGCAAAATATTATACCTGAATGTATATGGGCAATTCAAGGGACCGAACAATTATGACGTTATAAACGTTTATTCGTTGTAACCGGGTTATACTGTATTACGTTTTCAAACCGGGGGCAGCTGCAGTGACGGTCCGTTTTATTAGCTATACTCGCCGCCAACCAAATTAGAACACGTTAGGGATGGCGGTTTTTCAGAAAAAAAAACGGTTTTTCAAAAAACGGTTTTTACAACGCCGGTAAAACTGACCCGGTCTTACCGAACCTTAAAAACCGGTTTTATAAAACCGGTTTCCACGAAACCGGTTTTCCATTTTTAAAAAAGTTTTTTCAGTTTCTTATTAATTAATTGAAAAAATCAATTAATTTGTAAACTTTACTTTCGAATTTTAAAAAAAACAATTTACACAGTCAATTTTAAATGTTTAAAGTGTTTTGTTGCAAACTAAGTTCTAGGTTTTCGTCCTAATTCTTACTTTCTTTTTCTTATAATTTAAAATTATAATGTTCCTTTTTTTTATTCCGATTTTTCTAATCGTTTTGAGTATTTTTATTCAGCTTTGCATTATTCCATCTCTATTACCTTTTCCTTTTTTTAAAAAAAATAATTCCTCCCAATTGCTATCTATGCCGTTAACATAGTGCAAAACTAAATTTTTTTTAAAAATTATATAATTTAAAAAAAAAAAACGCTGATGGCGGTTTTTGAGAAAAAAAAACCGATTTCCGGTTTTTAGACGGTTTTCCCCGCAGAGAACCGGTTTCCGGTTTAGACAGGCCTCATGAAACAACCGGTTTATCAGTCAAAACCGAGGGCAAAAAAACCGGTTTCAGTTTTCCATCCCTGAAGTGTAACAATAAGGGTGGCAGGAACTATAGCAACAAAACTTCTCTCGCAGTCCAATTTTACGTGCCGTTGCTACTAGTCTTATTTTAGCCGGTCAGCGGAAAATTGGTAGGCGTAAGTGGGCGTCAAAAAGTTTTGCATACAGCCCGAATTTGCATGCGCGGTAGTCAATCGCAGCAATTTGCCGGAGTGGTTCGGCGTCATTTCGATTGCGATCCATTTAGCGAAATTAAACTATTCCGAAGATTGGAAATTTACAGTCTCTGCCTCTGGGGAAAGGATGATAATAGCTAGCCGGGTTTACACAATAGGTACCTTCACAACAACCGTAAATCACCGATGAACATAGATATTACGGCCAACTGCTGTTGGATCGTCACGTTGTCCAGAGAGAACTGGATTAGATATGCACAGGGTTACTTGGTTTTCAGTTAAGATTTATATTTTTTACGGTTAAAAAAAGCATTTTCTAAATTAGTGAAAAGTAGCGATTTCTATTTATTTTATAAATCTTTGGAATGATGTGCCGTGGCAATTTGTTAATTTTGTTTACTATGCATTTGAAAATAGGGGTTAGTTGTGTAAAGTTCGCAAAATATATTTACTAGATAAATTCAGACCATAAAATAAAAATCACACAAGTTAAATAATAGTCACATCAGTTTAAAATATTTGTGATGTTTCCTTCATTTTGTATGTATCATCAAATGAATATATACTAAATCGAAACTTTTTATTAAACGAATATTCTCCATTAAAAATGATTTCGTACTAAAGAGATTAGATTTAACAATTAAAAAAATAATTTAGAGCTGAGGTTAAAAACTGAAGCAGTAAGTGTAGATAAGTGTAAATATTAAAGTAATATCTACCCCCTCTCCACTTTTTTTAAAAAACACTTTAAAAAATGCAAAATATCCTCAATACCAGTAACACTTTCGAATTTATATTTATTTTATGATTAAAATAATTGTTTTTAGATATCTGTATGTAGGTACATGAATTTTTAAATAAATAGTTATTGGTTAATGAATAAAAAGCTATGCGTCGTTCCAGTATCAAGACTTAAAGTTTTACAAGTTTTTAAAATAAACTGTTTATTGACATTTTTATGGAATTCTTATCAATTATAATTATGTTTATTTAGTCACATATACCGTTTTTTTTAAAACCCCCTTGTGACGAACAAAAATTATTCTGTAATGTTTGTTTTTGTGTTAATAAAGTGTAATAAAGTGTTTGTTTGTAATTCTATCAACACGATAAATGAAGAGCTTAGTGGAAGAACGTGCTAAGTGACAAAAAAGTGAAAACGAGAAAATGAGCTTCAAAATTTTTCGTTTGCACTCAGGACTGTTGAAAATGGAGCTTGTAAAGCGTAAAAAATATACTACACTTAAATTGTATGAAAAAGGAAAAACTTGTTATCGTTAAAGAAGTTGGTTATATGTTCATTGACACAAAAATCTCATTTTTTTCAAAAATGTCACTTAGCACGTTCTTCCACTAAGCTCTTCAAATGGGGAACGCCCTTTTTATGCATTTATTTAAAATCTATTTTTGAGCTTGCATTATTTTTTTAATTAATAAAATTCTTGATTAATTTGATGTTAGAATATATTTGATACTAATAAAAACCACGCACGCTCTTAAAATTAATTAAAATTAATGAATGAAATTTAGACGTAAATATTTATTTTTCCCGACAATTGGGGGGAGGAGGGGGGTAGTCAAAATTTTATCAATCTTTAATGAGCATCATACTTTGCAAGGATATTTATTTTGATGTAATAAAGTAATAAATACAATATCATTAACATATGTTTTAAAACATTTTTTATTTTATAAATTTTTTCTATCTGAAATATATAACATTTTATATGTCAAAAAAATAAAAATCATATTTAGATAATGCTACCTAATTGATATTAGGTAACGCATTATTAAAATATACTTTTATATACCCCCTACTAATTTGACGCATAGGATTTGCATGCAATGAAGCAATACGTTTTTATTATTCAATACTTATAATTTGAATGAATAAATCATTTTTGTTTACATATGAAAATATGAAAGATATTTTGTAATGCATTACACATTTTTAAATAACAACGACGTATTGTTTTAAAAAAAAAAACGCATTGGAGAGCTCATGAATTTTCCCGATGGGAAAAACGAAATTGCAAAAGTAATGACTATGTTACAGTTAAAGTAATAGTTACTGGTATAGTTTTGCATGTAGGTTACTGTAATAATAACTGGTTATTGTTCATAAAAATCGATGCTTATTATGCATAGTAACCGGTGTTGACCATTGATTTTTATTAATAATGACCGGGTTACTAGTTAAAGGGAAAATTGACTGGGTTATACCATAAAAATGGGATAAGTGTACTTTTAACCCATATAACTCAGTGAAATAGGCAAATTCATTAGCAATAACTTTCAAGAAATTGTTCCTAATACTTAAGCCACATCGAATGAGCATATAAAATTACATAAACATATAATAATATTATTTAGAACGCTCTTTAATGTATTTTACAATTGAATGTAACGTTAACATTAATTTTCTAACACACTTGTTTTCGAATATTCTTTTTTAAACAAAATTATATTATGAATCAGAAACGTTAAATTAATTATTATAACTCATACTTTATAATTTTTTTCAACTTCCGAGAATTTGATAAACGGCCTCCAAACCACTCCACAGAGAGCCCATTTCAAAGAAGCCCCTTCCCAGTTTTATTAGAACCCTACCTCATTATATCGCAGATTTATTTCCATATTTGAAATTCCCCATTTGATAAAATAAGTCACTTTTGTGTCCCCGGAATCAGTCACAAGAATGGAAGGGTAAAAAAAATGCAATAGCTGAATGTGGAAGAACTTGAAATAAACGACGGCCTCTCTTCCTTAACCTCAATCTTTTCGACCTCTTCAAGACTGAATGGGTGAGATGTCAAAGAAAGAATAGCAATCGGTTATGTACACTGCTCAAAACAATTAGGGGAGCACTTTGCGTACTTTTGTTAACCCTTTCAGTTCCAACTTTTTATATTTCATTCTAAAAATCTAAAATTTGTGAAATAGATTTATTATGCATTTTTTAACTAAAATTTAAGGGGGGAAATTTTGAATAAATTATAACAATAATTTTTTCGAAACTTTATTTGTTGAAAAAAAGTTAAAATCAATTTTTAAACATCTAAGAATGCAAGCGTGAAGAATTTAGGTTTAATTTATTTCATAAAATTGTTTCAGAGTGAATTTTATTTTACGATGTTTTTCGTATTTTCATTTAATTAAAACAACCATTATTCAATTCTTCAAATGACATGGTTCTTCCATATAACGATAAATAAGTGCGAGCTTAACTTAGTAAGAAAAAAATCGCAAGCTGAAAAATCTAGCCCGGCGCAGCGAACGACGTCACCCTTCAAGTTACGCTGGGTGTCCGCTCAGCTGTCATTCTCATTTGACCAGGATTCTAAAAATTACGAGGCGTGCGAACTACTACAAAAACAACATGAAGCAAAGACCTGGTTGAAGCTACGGACAGTAAACAGTAAACCAGAGTACGCCGACGCGCAACGGTTAGGGAGCTAGCCTTTGGAGCCTCTAGGTACGGGTTCGAATCCCGGTAAGGCATGGATGTTTGTGTTTGTCGAGTATATGCGGAGTACGTGCTCATTAAATCTGTTGGGTCCGAAAGTCCTCCAAGTTCCCATACCAAATCAATACCTCTGGGGGTGACAAGCCAATTCTGGGGATCCTCTAGTTGGCCTCTGTCTCTAAAAAATTAGATGGATCCACTTATGTGTGTGTGTTGTCTGTCTTACTTGACGAAGGTTTATAAGCGGGTCTCTGACCAAGCACACAAACCTGAATATATGTCTACCAACCAACCAACCAACCAGAGTACTCCCCAACTAAACTAAACTGCGTAGTCAAGTACTATAAATCGTCACCTGACTGTGGCTCTAAATTACGAAGCCCGGTGCCAATAGCCCTCTTGTAGCTCTAGTGCGACGATAATTCAAACTAAAAAAAAAAAAAGTATTTTACTCGGGAGGGAGAACAAGCGCACGATGGGGCGCCATTGGTTTGCTTTGTGTGCCCGCTCAGGTATTAACCTCGTCACTCGACTTCTAAATTACGAGGCGTAATAGGTTGTGTTATAGCTCCTTGGAGACAAGAAATAGATAGCCGGAAACGTACAGTTTAACAAACATTCATGAGAAACATTTATAAAAATGACAATGTCAGAAAACCAGCTATTCAACCAACCAACCAACCAACGACAATGTGAACAATATGTGGGTGTTTTAAAAGGCTGTCTACGACTTATACGAAAATAGTCATTATTTGTTGTGTTGAACAATCGCTGCCCAAATCACGATCATTTTGTTTGAAATTTGAGAGATCATGTCGATTTGGCGGTGCGGCTCACTTTTGGACTCACGGCCTAAGATTGGCACGTATTGGATTGTTTGGGTGCATCACATTGACTTAGTGACTTTCAGACTGCTGCACTTGCTTGGCGCTAAAAATTGCCATTGTTTTAAACCTCTGTGAATACAGTATGAAAATTACAGAAAGCTCAATTCAAGAGGTAAGAAACTTTATTCTTTTCGGAAACCTAAGTAGCTGTAAGGCATGTAGTATGCTATAATTAAAAGTAAATTATTTTTTTACTATTGATGGCCAAAAATTAAAGGTTATTTTGAATATTAAAATTAATTTAGTGTCGTGACAGCTGATATAGAGCCTAGGTCTACTGTGCCCGTTTCAGTGGCCAAGGCATCGAAGTGCATCGCAGTGGTTAAGATTGTGGCGGTCAGAACAAATACCCAATACTACTGAGTAATTACTTTGTCGCAGACGGTTCAGTATTGGGCGCACACGCAAGAGGTTCCTGGTTCAAAACCGGGCTAGGTCCGTACCTCTTCAAGATCAATAAGTAAGACTGACGTAGGTCGTTTTCGAGTGTATTTCGATAAAAAGGAAAAAATTCGAATACAACGACAACGACGACCAACTGTTTCTTGAAATGAATACATTCTCTTCCATTGAAAAAATCCCTAAAATGTGGCATGAGCAGGGAATACAAGTATGAATACTCCTTTTCTGATGAAGACTACCCATCTTAGTTCGGAGTTCTAACAAATCAAGGACGTTTTGTATGTACGTGTCTTTTGGGTTTCCCTTTAGACGTCCCCCAATCCCAGTCACCTATAATAATAGTTCCTTTCGCCTCATTATAGGATATCTTGCATTTGGAATCAGTCTGAGGGAGATTTTTGCTGCGCTTTTTTTATCCGTCTTCAAAGACCTTAGTCTCGCTTGGTGGCGCTTGAATAAGTCTCTTTTATGAATATATATTTATAGGCTTTTTGTGCTGTACTTTATTATTGGATATATTTCTATGATGTACTTGGATAAAGTAGTTGAAAAAAAATTAGGGAAACATAAGAGTATGTTAGGAAAAACTGAACAAAATATTTGGGATCGTTTTTATTTAGAAAAATGCCTTTAATGTTTTAAAAGTGCTTTTATTTATTTTTCTGAGTTGGTATGTCGGGTTGTTTCGGGTTTGCTTGTTTGAAATTGTAAAAATTAGTTTGAGATTTATTTTGGATTTAAAAGAAGTGTAAAAATGGTTTTGAAGTTTGATTTATTACCTCTATGGGGATGGACTGCATTTTTGTATTTTTTTTAATTGATGTAACGGATATATAACTAAAGATTTTATTTAGGGTTTAAACTTAAAAGTTTTGATCGATTTTTTATATGATATATGTTTTTAAGGTATTTAAAATAAAAAATAAATATTATAACATTATTATTTTGAGTAAATACCTGACGATCAATATAGCATAGGAAATGGGTTTACTCTTTTAGAAGTCGATTGAATATATTCAAAGATAGTTTAAAAGTATTTTGAATATTTGTAATATGAATTTGTTAATTATTTTTTTAAAGTATTATATCCTGCTATAATTCCTTATATCCTTGTTCCTAATTCATTGATTATGATAGATGTATATTAAGAGAATATATACTATATAAATTGTAATAGGAATTTTTTACAACAATAAATAAGCTGCTTCGGTATCGGTATTTTTGGAAAGCTTGATCATTCTAATTTGCAAGAGAAAAAGTTAGTATTAAGGGGAAATGGGCGCGCTGGACCGGGGGTCTCCAAAGTAAAGTGCATCATTGTTAATCCTATGGAGAAAAAATATTTTCTCTGCCACATTTCTCCGGCTGTATTGAATATTTTTACAAGCGGATTTTTTATGTGATAAATGTAGCTGACTTACAGGTCCCGACCTTCCCGCTTTTTGAAATTGGTTCGAAGATTTTTTTAAATTTTCAATAAATAATTTTACACAAAATATTCGAAGCAATTTCAAAAAGTGGGAAGATAGGACCTGTAAGTTATCTACATTTATTATTTAAAAAAAAAAAACGTTTGTAAAAATATTCAATACAGCCGGAGAAATGTGGCAGAGAAAATAGTTTTTTTCCGATTGGATTATTAACACTGAGGCACTTGAGTTTGGATACCCGCGGTCCAGCGCGCCCATTCCCCTTTAAGAAAAATTGTAAACTGAAGTCTACAAAGGTCCACCTAGGTGAACCTCTGGAGTGAAGCGGTTATACTTGTCCATTAAATACTGGTTTTCAATTTGAAGAATTCAATGGTACCTCTTTTTTTTTACTTAATTTTTTTTTTCAGTACCTCAAATTTGAGTACGGTATCAAGCGGTTGTTAATTAAAACAATCATTTTAATTTTGTTTCATTTTATTTAAAGTATTTTGATAGTTAATATCAATAAATTACCGCAACAACAAGTGTCTTAAAACTACTCCATCAACAATAATAAATTAACAGGTGAATCAATATTTATGTAAAACTTTGAACTAGATTAAAATAAATAATATAAAGCATGATATTTGTTTTAACGAATCAATATACCGCTGAAAGAATGAATATTTAAATCATTTCTTCTGTCAATTTTTAAAGAAAATAATCAGTGCAGCCATGTTTTTTCTGAATAGTTGATTCTACATTTTCTCGTATTCTAAGTTACCGCTTCTTCTAACACGGTATTTGCTCAACTTATTGATTCGGCATCGGAAATTCCATAGCTGGAGGGTAAACCTCAACTTTGATCTTTACTCTCTGTATACATGTTTTGATTTCACAGAAGAATGCAATAATCAATGATCTGGAATTATTGCTTGATTTATCTATTCAACCAATAGCGAAAAATGAAGTTATGGATATTTTTTTAAAACTTAAACATGGTAAGAGCTGGGGTTCCCAGATGGTAAGGCACTTGTTTTACACGCGAAAGATCCCGAGCCCATGCCAAAATAACTGCCGACCTATAAATGGTTTGTAGAAAAGAAGTGCTCGTCATATATCTCCAAAGTCACAACGCCGTGTATGGTGTCGCCCTTGAAAATTGCGTTAGGTGCCCACTCTCGGGTGTCGACTCGTCACTTGACTGGTTCTAAATTTGCAACACCCGTCGCAAATAGCCCTCGTTTAACTCTAGTGTGACGGTTATTCAACGTAACCATCTTTATAACATAATGTTTAAAACAACTCTGGTGTGAGAGCTATAGGGGAAACTTGGTCACCTAACATTTTTTGTAAAGTTTCTAACTTTTAATTAGGTCATTTGCAGTGTTTTGGGGATGCGAAAAAAATCCAGCTTTACGTACTGGAGGTACGACAGTACCTACCGGTAGTACCTACCGAGGTAGGTACTACCAAATACCTACAAATATCAACTAAATGTCAAAAATATAAAAATTGAATCGAATCTATAGGAATATCTATACATAAAATTAATTAATAAAATAAATATTGATGTACAGAGGCAAATTGAAGTAAAGATTGTCAAGTATGATTTTTTTTAAATATTCGAGTTACGTTTTAAAATATTTTAATTTACAGGAGATGTTTTGGTCCTTAGTGAAGTTCGAATTCTTTGTAACAAAACTAAAGGATTATACAAACAATAAATATTGAAAGATAATTTATCTGTAATAATACTATAACCATAATATTCTAAATTTGTTTTCAGAAAGAACAACACACTCACAACTTTTCCAAAACTGAACGAAATTCATTCTCTCGAAAAAAGAAAAAAACATTTTCTGTTACATACAATAGATATTCCAAAGAAGCTTTTTCTTCGAAAAAAAGTTTCGATGCAGATGTTTTTCATTCAATTTTCTAAGAGTAACAAACGCTTAGAAGCAATGCCCATGAGAAGTATATTTTGATTCAGTAGAAATCCATTTATCTATATGTATGTGTAATAACACTAGCATATAAGGAGTTAAATGGCATAAGAATATCTGTAGCAAGTAGTGCTTTCTCACTGAATTCTAACTGCTTCAAATCTGTGTAAGGTTTGATCGTAAGTTCGGTTTATGTTCCTTTTTTTTTTCTTTCCCTGTTTTCGGGAGAAAGGTTTGCCTTTATTATTCCAACTTCGTTTTTATTTTCCGTTTTGTTCTATATTTGTAAAGATTTTTTTCGCTCCAACATCTTTAGAATTCTTCCTTGCTGAGCTGGCAAATGATCTTTTTTTTTTTCTCCTCCAGCGTGTCGTATTTTTTTTATCTCGTTTTTTTTTTGTTATGGCTAGAAAACAAACGACAATTTCCGTTTAGAGAATAAATCACATTAGACGTTTGTTCTCTCGGTAATTGGGGAGGGACTGCGTTGAGAACAAAGAAAAAGAGAAGGTGGGCAGATGAGAGGAAAAAAAACATAACTAAAAAAGTGGTTCTTAAATGTCTCAGAGAAAAAAAACATAAAAAAAATTAAACAATTTAAATTTAAAAAAAACATTAAAAAAATCTTTGTCTGAAATAAACATATTTATGATTACAAAACATTTACATTTCTTTTGGTGTAGAGTAGGATTGAATTGTACTTATTTTTTAATGACCTGCAGTCATATTAGTTACCTAATTTGATTTTGTGGGACTTTATTGTGTAAGGTTTCTTTTGAGTTTAAATTGAAGTAAACACGCAATGTGAAAAATATCACTCGCATTTCAAATTTGTGTGCTTATTGGTAAGTTTCTTACGAGGAATTCGATAAACAAGTGTTGTATGGCATTGATTTGTAATTACATTTTTATTAGGGATTTCTGTAGGCAATTATAAAAAGCTCATATACTTTTTGTAATAAATTTTTTAGTATTTGAAATTATAATTCATAACGTAGTAAGTCACTATCTTTTAGTAACTAAAAGTTTTATTTGAAAATTACTGCTTAATTCATGTAACATGTAAGTCACATTTAACAGAGGGATTAAAAGCTTTTAAGTTTAAAAATAAACCAATGTAAAAAATATCTTACATTATTTAGTTATAATAAGTGTAGACAATCTAATATTACATTATTTATTTATAATAAGTGTAGATCAACTATTCCACAATTTTTTTTCATTTAATGTTAAAAGTTGTAGTTATAATCACTTTTTACAAACGTGACTTACACTACAGACAGGATAATTTTGCATGGAATTACACATCTTCAATTGGAGAACAGTGTACAAGTTCAATAAATAAAGACGCTTGCCTAAGTACCTCTTCGGAGGTTCTGACAACCACCTTCTGAGGGATATACGGATACGACAACAAATTGCCTAAGTATTTAAAAAAAATGAAACTAAGATTTTACAATACAAATACAAGAATTCAACGTAACATGTTCGTTACTCAATAGTCCATTTGCTTCATTATCAGATTGTTCCAGAATTAAAACTCAGAAAAGCTAATCCCTCTTTATTTATATAAATTTTAAATTCTTTTCAGTGATTCTTGAATTTTGTTTATAATACACATGAAAATTACCTGACTCCAACTGAAGCTAAAAAAATTGAACTGGTCATCAAATATTTTCGATAAACACATTTTATTACTTGCAAACATGCATACAAAAGGAAACTTTCTAATTATCTTTTAGATAGGAAAAAAGTCACTTAGTTTTATATGTACTTGAACATCCAACATTTGCTTTTACTTTACAATTAAAAGCCTAGACGACTTAGCATAATTACTGACATGTAGTTCTTTTTAGTACACTTCCTCCAAAGAAGAATGCATTTTAAAAGAAAAAAATTAATCTCTTTTAGCTACTAAGTGTACTAGAATCCCAATTAACTGATTCCGGATCATTAAATGCAGCACTAACACTTCGCCGCTGAAAAGCCAATGACAAAATGGATTATAACCCACTAATACAAAAACCCAACGAAAAAGCAAAGTAAAAACCTTACTACCAATAGAAACTTCATTTCTCTACTTGTGCCTAATCCCTTTCAGTCCCATTAACAAATGCTAAAGAAAGAAGTCCTTTTTTTATCATCGTTCGAGGTTTTTTTTTATGCCTGGAAACAAAACCTGGGCAAATTAGAAGTCACTGCAATAATTCACTTAAATGTATAACGGTGGAGCTATTGTCATTAAATGGCTTTTTACACGGTTGTAGCGGAGCGTGGGTGAAGGCATCTTTGTTCCCGGTCTTCCGCGGCTAAGTCATGGCGAAGCGAAATAATTTGCAATTCAAATTTACGGGCAACTGTTATTTTGAGTTCCGAGGAAGCATTTGTCGATAAATAAATGCTTTGTGGGGTTTTTATTTTCTCTGGTCGGAATGAAACTTTGCATTCTTATGAAAATTACCCGATTTAATGGTTCTAAAATGGTCCAGTGTTTTTCGTGGGGTATGAGATATTATTCTTATTTGTACGGTCTTTTGTAGCGAATTCTTTTTTACACGTGAAGTGGATGACTGTTTATTTTCCGGCAAACGACCTGAGAAAATGAATCGTTGCGCAAACAATGGAAATTAAATCCACATTTTTAAGTATTTCAAAGAACATAAAACTGTTTTTGTGTTTTGAAGGGCGTCGAATAAGTGGGGGAGTATCAAGGCACGTTTCCAGAAAAGCTTTTGCAATATTTATTTTGGTGTGCCGCCGTGTATGAGAATGCATTTACAGGGTCTACTCGTTGAAGAAAAATTGCGCTTGGAGATAGTTATTTTAAAACACTCTTTCAATGGTTCGCAATAAATGAAATTTATGCTTAAAATGAGTAATGCTTCTATTAATCAATTTAAATGATAATTATTTTATTCTTCAAGAAAACTTTCGTGAATGTGTTAAAGATTAAAAAGTATTATTAGAGAAGAGATGATTTAATATGTATACATTATTTGCGCATGAAGCGTTAATGATCATGAACTGATTTTAAAAAACACAATTTTGTATAAATACGATGTTATTGATTGGTCATACAAAGTTGTAGAAAAAAACCCCGTTGGGGTTAGGCTTTCTACATTCACCTTTCATTGCACTTGTTATTAAATTGATGTAGCCAAACGGGTAATAATCAAAGAAATTTGGACGTAAATTTAAAGACGTAAATTTGTTTTGTGGACGCTAAGATAAATAGATAATTATAAATTGTTTAGCAAAACTTAAACTTTCAAATTCAGTTTAACTTGTTTATATTTTGATAAAAAGATAATCAATAATTGAACTAAAAAAAAATTAAGAAAAATTACATATGCTCTTTAAAACAATTGCGCAACTACCAGATTGGCATTTTCTATGGAGTATTACAAACTAGGCAAAAACATTCAGTTTTGACAATTGAATACATTAAATTTAAGTAGGTTTTGGATGCATTAAGATGAGTTCTTAAAAAAAAAAAGAGCATGCAGACTTTCCGTGTCACGTGAGCAGTATCCTTTATAGTTCTTTTCCGTAGGCGGAAGCAATTTGACTGGAATTGAATTGATACATATTTTGTTTCCGAACTGCCAGCGAAGAGAGGCAAACTAGATCTTCATTTGCCGATCCGTATAAAAAGCATCTTCTAAATCATCAGTGGCAATTCTATTGCGGCCTTCCCCGAAGCAGTTTGTAACCTTTTCTGTGTATTTTGTAAACGTGATTCGTAAGTGTAAGCGTCTGCAGGGAATATTTTTGGCCGCGATGAGTTGCCAGCCGCGTGGCCTTAGCAAGGCGCTCACGTTCCTCTGTGAAAGTAAGGCCGGAGTAAAATGCACTTGAAAAGCTACAAAATAGGAACAATCGATAAAATTTTTTGAAAGAATAGAGGCCGAAACCTCTCAGCTATAAACCTTTATCACCAATTGTGATACACGGTCCGAATTCTAAACCGCTCGAAACAATTGTTTTTGTAAGCGGGGTTTTCGATTGGGGTTGGTCGATTAGTTGCTGAGTTTAGGGCTTGCATGTTATTTTTGACCTCACATTGTGACGTGTATTTATTGTTTTCCGTTTCGTGGCTAGCGAAAATGATGTCTTACAGACCAGTCTTTTATTCTTTTGGCTGGGTGATGTATGGCTGGCTTTCGGAAGGGAGTTTAGATTTCTCTATTATTAATAGACTTTCGATATTTGAACAGCGTTTTCAAAATTGAAAATGAAAGATTATTGCTGGAGAATAACGTAATTAAAAAGGCTTCTAAAAATAATCAGAAAACATTTTCAAATTTAATTTTGCTTTTAAATAAAACAAGTTGGAAAAAAATGGTGAAGAGTCCGATCAAGACATCTTTATTTGTGATAGTTGGTTATGAGATTTCAAATGCTTCTTAAGAATATCTTTGTTAATAAAATGATAAAATATAAAAATCTTATTTCTAATATTGTCCACGCTCTTATCCGATCACCGTTAATCCTACGTACCCTTCTAAGCACCGACGGCTTTAAATGATATCCTATCAGAACTAGAACCTCTAATGTAATACAATCAATGGTTTGGGGCTATTTGCGAGGAAACGACTAGGAATTTTAAAAAAAATAGAGTTAAAAAAGGCTTCAGTAGAAGATTTAAAACAAACCAAACCTCCAGGAAAGACTTCGAGCCATCATTAATATCTCAAACGATCTACGAATAACCCCGAAACAGACAGAAAAGGCACGTGCATAGAACAGGTACGCTGAATTGTTTCGTATTTTAAGCTAAAACCACCCACTTTCTTTTATCCGGCGCTTTCAGTAATCCGAAGGGTTTTCGGCACCGAATGCGATTTTTTCCCCATCAGAATTTGTATAGTTTAATTTTATGTTTTTAACTCCTTAAGCTGCACAATTTAACATTTAAGAAACATATATAAATATTAATTTTCTTGTATTTCAATTTTTGATAAGATACAACAAATTGAGTTGTGGTGTAAATGAGTGGAGAAAATTAATAGATGAAATGGGAGAGAGAACATCATTGGAAATTTAAATAATAATAATAAATTAGTGTGATGTTTGATAATTATCTTTAGTGTAACAAATTAAGGCCTTTTATGGACTGAACAGTGTTTTTTTCATGTTTTTAAATTAAAAAAAAAACAGATAGAGAAGAATATTAAAAAATGAACGCCTTAAAATTTTATTGAGGTGCTGCTAATATATAATATGTACAAAATATGTGTTATAATAACATTGTTATGGTATAATAATGTTGTAACAATGTTTTTGCTATTATAATGGAATTAAATTTTAGAGTACTTTTTTAAAATGGTTATTTAGATTTTTTAGTATTAATTATTAAAAAAATGTTTTTTTAATAAAATAGAATCGATTATAGATGCTTCTTATTATTTTATGATTTTCCTGAATTGGATTACATACGGGGGCTATTAAAATTCAGCTTGAATTTCATATGGAATTCAAGCTTTATTGGCCTGTACTTGCCATCCAAATGAATAAAACCAACTTAAAATTAGCATAAGATTTTCTTGTTTTATTTTGGCAATAATTTCGGTAAATTGCTGAAAATTTGTATTAGTTGAAACAGTAAAATATATTCGAAAAAGAATTCAGCCATGCATACAGAAATCAATATTGCACATCATTTACAAGCCTTTCTAGCATTAAACTTCTTTATAAGCTGTGCATAGATACTTGCTGATTAACATCTGAAGTAGAAATTAATCGAATTAGAAATCACCATTTTTTACTTCACATGAAATAAACTTACTAAAACGTACGTATGGTTAAAAAAAACTGAAACGAGTAGCAGTAACTTAATATGCAGTTCATGATATCCTGCAGAAAGCAATGTAGTAAAGGTAGCAAACACCTGTCATTTATTTCACCTGTTAGTCATATGTAGCTTTTGTATTTTTCAATTTGCTGTTCTCTCTCTCTTTCTCTCATCTTTATTCATGACTGATTATTGCAAAAGTTGTATTTGCATAATCATCGCAAGCTCCAGAAAAATGGCAAGCCATCCCCCCTTTCGTCTTGTAGCTAATTTAACACCCAAATGTCTGAGCCTGCATTGTTTTGTTTCTTAAGCCCTCACAACAAATGCAGATTGCTCCCTGGTTTAAACTAGTGCTAACTGAATCACTGTATGCGTAGAATTTTATCAAATACTCCGAATGACAAAGGCGGAGTCTGATTGATATGCTAATCAGCTGCTAGCTGAAATTGGCTCTTTGACGCTATGAAAACGTGCCTGTAATTGTTAACATGGTTTTTAGTGTTCTCTCTTCTTTTTAAGTAGTTTCTCAAAAATGGGTCTCTTTGTGAAAGACTTTAAAATTAGCTTTTATAAAATTCGAGTGTCTTTGATCTTTTAAGTATTTTTTTATGATTTTCATTGTTAGCTGCAGATTTAATGAAAAGAATAATTTATAAATGTTGCTACGGGTTTCTTTGCTTTGCATACACATTATTTATGCTTGGTATTCAATGGAGTAGGAGTATCACAGGTGCTGGTTTACTTTGTATTGAACGTGTTTCAATTTTATATTAAATAACCAAAGTAAACATCCTTAGGTTATAAATTAGGCAAATAAGCATTTTACTGACTATGTTTAGACTGTATCTTTCGATATTTATTTGCTACTTTTAAAAAGATGAATAAAGCTGGCGTATAGGCAATGAGAGTTGTGTAATTTGTATTTGTTGACAAATGTATCTTATTTTCGTTGGAATAAACTAATTTTCGAATTATGAATGTAGACTTTGGAAAAGAAAGAATAATTTTCTCACTGTAGATGAGATTGTAAACAAGCAAAATATAGAACAAGTATTTAGCGAATTTAATAAAACATGCAAATCATTTAAATAGTTTTAGAGAAGGAAAAAAGTTTGAATCGTTTACACAAATATATTTGAAAATATACTAATTTATCTGCTCATGTATTTATTATAAATCACATTTTTAGCGCGAAAGTGACATATATGCAAACCGTATTTTTTCAGAAAGGTCGTTTGAATTTTGCGTTTTTCTGGGGCATGCTTCCATAGAAAAGTGACAGATGAGCTTTAGTTCAACAACTATTTCATATTTAATTCGAATTTAACAGGTTTTTACTTAAGTTTACATACTTAAAATAATATAAATTAAAACAAAGCAAAATAAATTTAAAAAATGACAATTTAGTGAACTAAATAACTCTTTCGCGTATAGTGGTATTATTTTAATAAATATATATAATATAAATATACTTTCATATTTTTGTATTATGACATAACAATTTGAATAATAAATATAATTTAATACTAATTATCAGATTATTTTACATTTGCTTCTTCGTAATTTTAATCTGTCAAAAAATTAGTATTCTTCGTATGATTTAACTCAACAAATATATATATTTACGAAATAAATGTGAGAATGTAAACACTTTTATTAAAGGAACTTGCATAAAAACAGATGTTTCATTAAAATGAATTCATAACATCTTATATTTAATAGATTTTAATACAAAATTTCAAATGCAAATGAAAATATGTCTTTTTTTATTAAAAATTAAATACATGTACATTTTTAGGACTACATTTTTAGCTAAACAGCGAGTAAAACTAGCTTTAAAGATAGAGAACATAAGTGTATTTTATGCTAATTGTACTATTATTATTTATACACTGAACTATATGAGTTAAATTATATATAGGGATGCATATCAATTTGTGTTAATTTATTTAGAAACATAAATGTAACATATTTTTAATCTAGATTAATTATTCTTTTTAAATAAGAAAAAATGCTCCTAAAAATAAAATTCATGATTGAGGGGCTGTTTTTTTAAATTTTATTTTATAATTAGCCCTATTAAATTATAATAAGTTAACAGACTTCATAATTTTACTTGTTTACATGTCTTCAAACAGTAAAAAAATCATCTTCAAAAGAACCTGGTTAAGTTTTTATCATCCAGGTTCCGATCTGTGTGAAAATCAAGATAGGGGTTGTTTTTCAAATTTTATTTCATAACTAGCAACATTAAATTATTAATAAGGTAACAATCATTATACTTTTACTTGCTTACATGTCTTCAAACTGAAAGCCAGGTTCCTTTTGAAGAATTTTTTTTTTCAAGTTTTTACCATCCACAGGGTTCCGATCGGTGTGAAAATCAAAATGTGTGATTGAGGGGTTTTCTTTTCAATCGTTCCTTTCCCTCAAGTCTTAACACTCTTCGAATGACTGAGGTTTTCCTCGGGCCAGCTGCTGGTTATTGACTATAGATTTCATTTTTCCCCTTCATCGAAATGGTCTCGCAGATATCGGCCGTGATGCATTTTTGAGAAGTCTCATTCTGTGGAGATTTCATCTAGAATCTGCTGAGGGATCAGTCGGGAAACGACTTCACGAATGGGATTCAGGTGGTCGGCTTGCTTTTTAATTTCAAGAGTTATATTTGCACTGATGCCATGAAAATCCAATTGGAGGGTTTCCTTCCCAGAAGTTTTTCAATGTGTGAATGGTGTGTTAAATAAAGTGGCTAAAATATGAGGCTTAATGTGAATCCATGTATATCATGTTTAAGCATGTACGTCTGGTATTAGAAAAGAAATTTATGTGATAGTTCTTTTTATATTAAATTATTTTTTCGATATAGGCTGAATACTTGAATGAATTTAAACTTTTGAATAGAGTACTCTTTAAATTTTACTATTTCAATTAAGAATAATTTAATATACGTTCAGAAGTCACTAAATTAATATTTATTTTATGGAAAAATAATATTTTAAATTAAAGACATGTACATAATTTTTAAAACTCATTTATTCTATTTTACTTAAATTTAAAGTATTTTTTTACAGTATAGGGAAGTCACTTTTTAAATTCCGTAAAACTTATTGACATTCTCGCATAGTATGTTTATGCATATATGTTCGCATATATGTTATATGTTCGCATATATGTTATATGCATATATGTTCGCATATATGTTATGTTTATACAATGTTAATATAAATAACTAACTGTTATCTGTTTCATATTCTAACTATAAATAGAAATTAGATGAATCATTTGATGTCTCGACCTGGAAAAATGTTAACATAAAAATAAATATTAATTTTCATCGATGGACAAGAAGCGATAGTTTTGTTATGAGACTGGGTTTTAAGAAAACTTAAGCACGTTATCCAATCAGAGCTTCATTGTTAGGCTGTAATACTAGTAGGTAAACGACATGGTCTAAAACTTGATTGCCATTCGTAAAGATATAAAACTTATTCATAAAAGATTTACGAAAAAACTATTGACCCAAATAAAAATATCTAGGTGTTTGATAAATTATTTATTTTATTGTGTTTTAAAAGATTTTTAGATTTTTTTTTTAAAGGGGGCTTTATTTTTCTTACCTTACATTTCATGGCCAAAAACTTAATTCGTTTTGTACACTTTCTATAAGGATTCTCGGTTCAAGTTTCAAAAATAAAAGTTAACTTCAGGTCTATAATCTACGAAACATTTTTCCGTATACTTCAACAACCAGCAGCAAATGCCAGTAGAAATATATTCTCTGACAACTGATGTTCTTGAGATTTTCGAAGCCAGCAGCTCTCTTTTCCAGTTGCTTCCGTGGTCAGTGGCTAAAAGAGTAGTATTGGGGGCTGATTGATTATATATCAATTTCAGTTTTCGCCTTTCAAATTTTTAGAATTATTTCTTTGGCTATTTTTCGGACTTGACGTTTCCCGTTTTGAGATGTATTGATGGAATAGAGCTCGCATCTTTTTGTATTTTGCGGATCGAAGAAAAATACCCGACTGCGAAAAGCTCTTTACTATTTTAGTTATATATTGGTGAACTTCAGTTTATTTTTGACCGTATCTTTGAAACTATTAAATAAGTTGACTGATGACTATACAGTTTAAAATTAATAAAAAAATATATTCAGATAGAAATATTAGTCATACCAACAAGTTTCAGTTCCCTTGGTTTGTGCGTTTTACTGTCCATTTATCATCGTCAAATTGAACTATTAATTCTTGAAATCAGCAACTGCCTTTTTAACTAACAATCAATGATGGTAAACGGTTTAGTATAGAATAATTATTTATACTAGTCATACTTTAAAAGATTCTACGAATTCTTTTTCAATAAAAAGAATTCATACAATGGAATAAATATAATAAAAAAAGGTTTCTTGGCTCCTGTTTAAAGTATGACTAGTTTCGTTTGATTGATTAGTTAGAATATTTGTATTAAATCTAAACCCTCTTTTTAACAAATACATTTCAATTTCATTCGAATTCAGTTGTTAAAATGACACTTATTAAATAATACTGCCAAAATGACTGGCATATTTTACAAGAACTGTGTTAATGTGTTATTATGTAATAAAAAGTACAGAATATTGGGGTTATATTATAATAAACGTTAATGCACTATTTACTTACATTTTCCAAGACACACTGAACTAGCATATGATTATTAAAAGTTATGTACAAAATGGTAATGTGTAAATGGTAATGGTAATGTGTCTTTAATGTGTTGAAATATATATTCAGTAAAAATTTTGAACAAAGTGCAATTTAGCAACAAACCATATATGCAATTTCTTTAAAAATTACCCAAATGTGACATTACATATTCCTTTAAGTTTTTTTAAAGAACTACATTAAAAGAGGAAAATAATTCGTAATCAAAGTAAAATACACAAGTGGGCTGAGCTCCATATAAATATAAGCTTCGAGCTTGACTAACCCAACTGTAGCTTGGAGGCAGGAGCTATCTCTTATTGCCATTGAATCATTAATGAAATAGCGGCTGCATCGGGATGCGAGCTTTTCCAAGAGTCAATACCATTACTTTCCATTTGGGGGATAGGAAATGTTCCTATATATAAACAGTTGGGGAGGTTAGAGTTTGGCAAAGAAGAAAAACTTTGCTATACTGTCGAAGCGGGTATCTTTGGCCTTGGAGGGTAACTTTGGTCCACGCGTCGGAAAAAGATTTGTTTCTTAATTTCTCGTCATAAAACGATCCCATATTAAAGTGTTTTACATTTTTGGAAAGGTGGAAACATTGCCTTTCATTTAATGTAAAAAAATTCTCATTCTAATTTTGACAATACTACAAATGACGTTTGTATTCTTACGAGCATTTGATGACAAAAATCTATTTCTTCCAACTTTTGTCTGGAACACCTAAAAAAATATTGAAAATAGCTAAATAAAACACTTTATACTATTCTTTTATTTGTGGGGATGAATATTACACCATTTTTTTAAAACTAAGTTGAATACTTTTTATGCTCTATTTAATTATTGGTCACTGGGAAACTTTTTCCGATGAATGGGGGTAACTTTGGTCCAAGATGTAAGGATTTCTTTATGGAACTTTGCACTTTCAAAAATGTATGTAAAAGTGCATTCTGTTTATTTTTGTAGAAATCTTCTTTTATGATTGCCCATTTTTGAGATGTTTTTTTTTTTAAGTGAACGATTTTAAACATTAAAAAGATAAAGATAAAATGCAAGAAACGTACAACATACAAATTCGCTAATGTCGAAATGTAGACAGTTTCAAATTCCTAATTGCGAATATATTATTTTTTTCCTTTTATAATAAAATCGTTTGCTTTTTATAAAGATATTTGTCATTAATTATTGCTTCCAAAAATAAGTTATTTTTCCTTATTAAAATTGAAGTTTATTTTTCTTTTAAGTGACAATAAATACTAGTATTCATAGTGTAATATCATTCTACGATGCACTGCAATGTAAATGTTAAGTTATATAATAATTTTAATAACTATGTATCTTATAACTTTTTATTTTTATGTTTAAACATTTTAATATTACCATTTAATTCAATAACACAGCCTTTAAGGGTGTTAAAAAATATTTTTCTTATGTATTTTATGCTTGGACCAAAGTTACCCGCCCAAATCCTTACCGTGTCCTAATTTTTTTAAACTAACACCAATTTTTTATTAATTTATAAAATGTAACAAAAATGCTTGGACATTATTCCTAAAAGTGCAATACTTAATATGCATGTTGGTTTCAAAGTGTTTAAATCATTTTTGTAGCTTAATTTTTCTTTTTTTAAAAAAAACTGATTTTGGACCAAAGTTACCCGCACTGACGGTACCTTTAAAAATGAAAGAGGCCGTTTTGGCAAAAAAATGCGTGAAGTTTCTGGCTTGATATGTTTAAATTTTATGGATATTTCATTAATTGTTCTTAAGGACACGATTGTGCATTGTAAGGTTTATCTGTGTATTAAAAATATGGTGTAAAAGTGTCTGTTTGCTCCTAATCCTGGATATACCGATTTATAGTTTATTGTTGCCATAAAAACACCTAAATTTGTTTCTATTGCAATTTGTTTGATGTACAGCCTTTTTTCATTTAATTTGACTGGCCTAAACGGTGTCACGGTAGGATAAGTATTCGAAAAATCTAATTCACTTGCATAATTAGTTTATTTTGCATTAATTAATGCAGACGTAATTTGTCCATCCATTGAAAAAAAAACCTTAAATTTAATGTGGAGGATACAGTTTTTAAATATATTTTTCTACTTGTTGAAACATATAGCAATCAGTTTTTTTCTGAACCATTATTCAACACTAGTATCATACACAATAACATTAGTAGTAGAATTGTAAGTTAATAAAAAAACATTTATAATAAGTATTTGATTCTTCGGTAGTAAAAAAAAAATCAAAATTCTAAGGTTTTTAGAATCAAAAATATTTTTGACTACCCGCAATGACATTTATCAGAATCATCATCTGAATGCAAGCGCACCATCAAGCCAAACGCAGTGAATTTTCCATGATCGATTTTAAAGGATGTTTGATGTCTTTTGCGGGGAAAAAAACCTATCCTCAAACTTCTCTCACTCGAAACACTTTAACCGAAAAAACTCAATCCCACGAAATATCAATAACTTACCTCACCCCACCCGCGTAAGACGAGTTCGAATTGGAGAAATTTATGCGCTGCGCATTCGAGGAAGCGAAGTAAAAACTATTTTATTGCCACAGAATCTTCCCCATGCAAGGGAATCGCCCACGGGCCTAAAATGTCTTGATTTACTCTGATTCGGGCCAGAGAGTCACACAACGGAGCGACAAATAATGTAGCCTTATCGATAGGCGCTTGTCTAAGTGGGCTATTTTACGCAACCCCTTTCTTGGTGGTTATTTATCGATGCCTTGTACCCCTATTATATCCCCCTCCTCCACCTAGTGATTGTAGCCAGATATCGGCTAACTCCAGCAGTTTAACAATTTATAATTAATGGCGATAGTTGAAGCAATTCTTATCATTATCCAGAGAAGCCTTGGTGTTCCAATGTATTGATGATCGCATTGACCGATCTCCCTACCTAAACCAAATTGCGAGGACATCTATCCTTGATTGTTGGTGGTGGCTTTTAAACGTTATCCCTTGGTGTGGTGGACAGGGCTTTGGGGATCCGTGATCAAAGGCGGATGAAATAGCCTGTCTTCAAGCCGATGTGGCATCTATTAGGGCTGTAAGTGCGCTAATGTCACAGTTCACGTATCACTGAATTGCCACATCTATGAAAATTGGATGTCCTTTGAAGAGGTTGATCAATAGATTGACTTCGATGGGTGAGTATTAGTGAATATACTTAATCCCTCAGTAGTAGTTTGGGTTAAAGGAATTCACTCAGTTGTAATAAATTTATTCAATTAATAAAATTCAAGTGATGTTTTTGAAATTTTTAGCTTTTACACTACGTTTATAAAGTAAAATGGAAGGTATTATAATTAAATCGTTTAGTCGCTCTCTGTCAGTCACCTGCTTTCACAGAACGAACCACAAGTATAACAGGCAAGTAAGATACGTCATATTAAAAAAAATCAGGTGAAGCTGTTTCCAAATTTCATCAAAAAATTTAGGTTAGAAGTATGTAAACAATTTGAAAAACTAAAATTCAATCTTCTTTTAATTAACAAGAACATTCCTTTCTAATTCAGTATTTACATTGATTCGCTTCGTCAAACGCTCGAGTAACTTTGTTTAAAATGAAAACAAAACTGGAAGAAATATTTATTTTTGTGATATAAATCAGACAGGTTTAGAATGAAGTCACAATTCTATTGCATATTTTGCAATAGCGTTGTTTTGATGGTTCATTATAAGTGCATTATAAAAGCGTCAGAGAAAGCTCTAATGTTTTTGTTTAACTATTTAGGGGTCAGTTTTAAATTACTTTTCAGTGAATATAAAGAATAATGTTGTGATAAGTTTCGCTTCTATTTTTAGGGCAAGCCATTATACTATATTGTTATTCTAGGAACTGAAAATTAATTTAGCAAAAGATAATGAATATTAATTGAATTTTCGAAAGAAATTAAATGGAAATTCTGAATGGAATTTCGGCAAATAAGAGTTTAAATTAGAACCAAATGCTGTGTTTCGCAATTTTGTTTGTAAGGTTTATATATCGTGTGTGGAAGCGGTTCTAGGTGACAAGTAATGTTACAAACCTACTTGTTTTTACTTCGGGGGGAAAAGTTGTTCGGCATTTTTGCGCTGAACCTCGCATTTTTCATAGTAACTGGAATATAAATTTTAAATGATTTTGGACACTTGAGGTTGTTTTACGTGACGTAAACTCATTCCTGGATACCATTGGTGGTTTTTGGTGATTGAGGGTATGGAACAGTAAGCTTCGCCCACTTCGATGATTAATCGGTCGAGACTTTATTTTCACCCCTGTGGAACTGTTGTCACTCAGGATGCGAAAAATGCCCATTGTTCGAATAAAAATATTTTAATAAATATTAAAATAAAAAAATTCATACTTTTTAAGATAAACAAGTTTTATTTCTATTAATTTATTTCTATAATAAATAAGTACAAATTACAGTCTTTAATTTGATTATTTTTCAATCTATTCATCAACCATATTCGAAAGAAATATTTTTACTTTATAATTTTGTGCAGAAATGTTCTTGTTTGATATTTTGCTTCAGACTTAAGGCAAGTATAGAGTGCACAGTAACTTTAAGCCAGCCCACGCTATAATTTTCTGTGTTTTGAAAACTCTACGGAATAGCAAGTGAAAAGTTATTGCAGTTGTCTTCTTTTATTCCGTAAATAAGTCACACAACCGATCCCTTGGTTGTTCTACCGAAGTATCTCTATATTTTAATAGACAGTAAATTCCCATAGTTTTATTTCCGGCACTTTTTAAAAATTCATTGAATAGAAGACAAAAACTACTTTTTCGCAATGGCCAATAAAGTACCAGAGCTTTAATCTTCTTCTAGTCCCAAGAGCAGACTAGGTTCTGATATTAAAAATGAATTCAAAAAATACGTTTTCCCTTTTCTGGTGATATGTTTCAAAGTAAGTATTTGCTGTCTACAGATCTAGGTCATATTTTCGCCCAGAAACTATTTTACGGTTTTCATTCTGTGGAACACACGAATAAATAACCCGAGTCTTCAGACTCTATTATACTATTTTCCTTCTTTTGGTATTTTTCGACACGTGAATTCTTGGAAAAATTCTTCTTTATATTCTACACGGATCATTGGAATAAGAATGGAATTTAAAATTCAGTTGTTTTTATTTGGTACATAGACGATTAAATTTGTTATTCAAAGCTGCTTGCTTAGTTATCATTATTCGGAAAACATTATAAACGTAATATTGTTCTTTTCGCATCTACTTTAAATAATATACTTGATTTATGTATAATGTTTCCAGCTGATTTCCATACAAGAACAACTACTCGTTACAGTGGCATAAAAAACGTATTTTAAAGTCTAAAATTCTGATTAATGGATGGTTAAATGTAGTAAAAATTATCCTCCGAGGGATACAGGCGTGTAAACCGGTCATCGGACTGTGGTTTTCTAGCAACGCACATAATTGTTAAAATTTTTATATATATTTTTAATTGTACCAAATTTAAAAATTTGAAGTACTGAGCAGTCATTTATTATATGTTGCTACAGAAATAAAATAAAAAAAACAAAGAATTCAAATTGTCAGTTAAATAATTTTTTTTATCTCATTCAGTGAAAATAAGATTACTTTTCAACCAAATTACGTAAATAATTGAGTAAATAAATATCCTAAATTGGGTGCAGTACAAGTATATAAGTATGCTTTAGCAGAACGAATCAAAGCCATTATTCTTGAAAGTCCTTTCTTTGTATTATATCGTTGTACTCGTGTTGAAAAGGTATAAAGTGATATAATAATACATACCTTTTGTACAACATTAGTTCGAGATAATAAAAAGCCCAGAAAATGTTTCACCAAAAACTACTTTCATGATTCATGGCATTTTCACATTAATTTATGTGCCCTGTTTGTTTCTGAAAAAGTAATGCCATTAAAATGGGCATCAATATATTCTTACTCAGAAATTTATATAATAAGTTACACTGCTCAAAACAATTAGGGGAGCACTTTGCGTACTTTTGTTAACTTTTCCAGTTACATTATTTTTATTTTTTATTCTAAAAATCTAAAATTTGTGAAATAGATTTATTATGCATCCAGAATGAAATGGTAAGAAACAGGTAAAACAATCTTAATTTTTTAATTAAAATTTAAGGAGGGAAAATTGGAATCATAACTTTTGAATAAATTATAACAATAATTTTTTCAAAACTTATTTGTTAAAAAAAGTTAAAATCACTTTTGAAACATCTAAGAATGCAAGCGTGAAGAATTTAGGGTCAATTTATTTCATAAATTTTTTTGGGAGTGGTTTTTATTTTACCATGTTTTTCATATTTTCATTTAATTAAAACAAACATTATTCAATTCTTCAAAAGACATGATTATTCCATCTAACGATAAATTAGTTCGAGCTCAACTTAGTGAGAAAAAAAATCGCAAGCTGATGACTCCAAATGGAATCATTGGGGGTGAAAGGGTTTAAACCATGCGTTCCCCTAATTGTTTTGAGCAGTGTAGAAACTACATTACAAACTTACGAAATTGCGTTTTACGTTTTTTAACTGGCATTATTTCCCAGTATTACTATAAAAATATAATAAAAAAAAAGTCTAAAAAGATAAGGATAACGTATATTTTTCAATTTCAAATACTAATCTTTATTTAGACAAAAACCATTTGAATAGATAACTGACATTTAACTCGCTCCCCATCCAATTGCCCACTCTACATTTGTAGATAATCTCATGACATTCCGTAAAGGCAGCGCATGACCGCCATGACTAAGTCCTCTCCACCCACGAGTTGCACTTTTAGTAGCGACCATCTCAATTCGATTGGAACGGATCTGGAGATCCAAGAACGACTTTAAACGAGGACTTTACAGAAAGTTTCAGGACCTCTTTAGTGATAAAACCGAATCAATGGAACGATGCCCGTTGCGGAATAAATAAATAAAACGCAGGGAGAGAACGCCTTATACAGTTCTTGAAAGTTAAGGAATGATAACAGAAGGAAGGTATTTATTATTCGTGTTTACGACAAACTTACTGGGTCTATATGTATATTTTGTAGTTCAGTTGGAAGTTTCTGTTCGGATTAGGAACAAACAAGAATTAGGAACGGGCTTTGGGGACAACGGTTGGACTTTGTTAGCGGTTTATGACTCTAAGGGATACTGTGCTGAATTTCGAAGTTTTAAAATTGAAGAGCTTAGTGGAAGAACGTGCTAAGTGACAAAAAGGTGAAACTGAGAAAATGAGCTTTAAAGTTTTTCGCTTGCCTTTAGATACATTAAAAACGGCACTTACAGAAGGTAAAAAGTATACTTAAATTAAAATTTATGAAAGAGGAGAATCTTGTTCCCTTTGAAGGATGGGACAATCTGTTCATTAACACGAAAATCTTAATTTTTTTCAAAAATGTCACTTAGCACGTTCTTCCACTAAGCTCTTCAATTGTCTAATGTTGTTAAGGATAGTATGGACAATTAAATTACGGCATCGGCTAAAATAGTTGAACTTTGTCTAAAACTTTGCAGCAGCAGTAATTGCCTTTGTTAAAGTTAAATTTAGGTCCGAACATAAATTTAACATAAAATCAACAGTCGTAAAACAATTTTTAACCTTTTCAGATCGAGTTATTGATGATCCAAATTCTGAATTAAATAATAAAAGCACAAACTAACATTTTAATGAAAAAGTAGTTTTATAAAACAATTTAGTTTGAAAAACTTCTTTATACAATTAAAAGAATAAGAGTAAGTCAATAGGAGTAAAGTTTACATCTTTTCTTATATTTTAAGTGGTATTTATTCTATAAAAGGCATCCAACAATATTTAATAATTTCAACTGGAGTTTTTTAATAAACGTATTGTTTTAGTTTTGTAATTACCAATGTTCATCACTTAAGAAAAGACGAGGAATAGTAAACTCGTGAACATTTTGAAAATGTTCTTACTTGTCGTTAAATATTTTGTTTATAATACTAAAACGAGGTTAAGAGAAATATTATAGTTCATCTTTCTTTCAATAGATGGCAGTACCAGGTTTATTTCAAGGTACCTCGAAATACAGTTGAATAGTTGAATTAAAATAAGCATTAAAACATATTAAAAGTTAGGCAATTAAATACTTTTGTAGTCAAAAGCATTGTTTAAGATTTTAAAACATTGCCGAATAAAACATATGCATATTAATTTTGCGTCTTTCAGTTAAACAAGACAAATAAGTACCATTTTACAATTTATTAAAGTAATTAATTTTTTAAAATACTTAACAATTAAAAGAAACGAAAATTATCATAATTTGTTTTTAAACCTGTGTAGTTATGGGATAACATGTCAAAACTTTAAAATGTGTTAATTATTATTTTTTATTTTGCATGATTTTTTAATGATGGATCTAGATAAATTTTGACAGTTGTCTCGAAATTGCCCCATATTAAATTATTCGAAAATAAATCATGCAACAGAACTTGTTTTGGGAGAAATTATGTATTTAATATTTGTTAAAAGCATTTTAAAAATAAATCTTTATTCTGCATAATATTTAACTTAACCATAAAACTGCTGACGTTTCTTTTTTTTTCAAGCGATAGAGAATGGCAGTCAATGATGTAATGGAATTTTATTATGATTAAGACGGGTTGCGCAAACTCCCTATTTTACACCTCAGTTATTTTATAACTAAGTTATAAAATATTTATACAGGCTATCAACGAACTAAGTTTTAAAAAAATGATCTTGAAGCTGAAATGAGAACTTCGGCCATAAAGATTTCGAAACAGTAAATTTCAAGATCAGGCATTCTCGCAGCATTTCCCACTGATTAATTCATAAAAGGAAGGGGGCGTAAAAAGATACCCACGATATAAATATAAAAACCTGAAAAAAATAATAAAACAGAAAAAGGAGTCTGTTGGGGAGAATAAAAGAAAAATATCGTCTCCTCCGAACCTGGTACTTTCCGGATTGTTCGAAAAAGGTGGCGAACAATATGGTTTCTCATCAACAACAGAATGATATAAAGCAGAAAAAGCTCGGATTGGTACAAAGAAAAACAAAATAAAATATGCACGCGATAAGTAGCAGCCAAAAGAATAAAAAGAATTATTTAGAGGTGAGGATTTATTCAAAGCTGGCTATGCGAGCGGTTATGGCTTTGAACCCCTCTAAAAAAAAAACAAAAAAAAACGGAAAATTGACTGCATGATTTCCGCAGGGGCAGTGGCGATCTCGAAAGGCTTGTTCAGATAGCAAGGAATGTTTGAGTTTCGAGGTGTTCTGCTGGCAAAAGGAAATCCACCAATTTTAGGAAATCGCTCCACTGGCATGGCAGAGCTGTAACTACTTTAACGCTTTCAGTCCCCACTTTTTTTTAATTCTAAAATCAAAAATTTGTGAAAAAGACTCATTATGCATCCAGAATGAAATGGTAAAAAATAGGGAATTTTTTAAATTTTTTAACTAAAATTTAAGGAAAAAAGTTTTTAAACCATATATTTACCAACAATTTATAACAATAATCTTTTCAAAAGTTTATTTGTTAAAAATAGTTAAAATTCAATTTTTAAACATTTAAAATGCAATCATGAAGTATTTAAGGCAAATTTATTTAATATAATTGTTTCAGAATAAATTTCAATTTTTACTATGCTTTTCATTTAACTACAACAAACATTTTTTAATTCTTCAAAAGACATGATTTTTCCATCTAATGATACCAAAAGAAAATATAACTTTATAGAAAAATGAATGAAGAATTTAATCAAATTTATTTGAAATGAGTGCGAGTTTGGCTTAAGTGCCAAAACAATCTCAGGTTCCAAAGTGAATCATAAGAGTGAAAGGGTTAAAAAAATTGTTATATAAATTTTGGAAAATTTTTACTATATTCTTTTCGCTCTAGAATGATACATACGCGGACCTTTTATAGAGTTCGTTACAATTTTAGTGAAAAAAATTTCTTAATACTAACTTTTCTATTGTAAATTAGAATGCTCAAGCTTTCCGAAATTACCAATAACGGCGAAGCTGATTAATTAATTAATTAATTAATAGAAAATGACGAAACAAGATGGACAAGCAGATTTCGGAAGTCGTACAAAAATATTTTTCAGCGGTAACTGTATAACATATTTTGCATTAAAGCAAATGTTAAATTACATTATTAGTTAGAAAAAACTGAGAGAGTTTGTTTATCCGCAACACACGAAACATGTGTATTTTTACCGCTTAAGGGGGAATGGGCGAGCTGGACCGGGGGTCTCCAAAGCAAAGTGCATCAGTGTTAATCCTATGGAGAAAAAATATTTTCTCTGCCACATTTCTCCGGCTGTATTGAATATTTTTACAAGCGGATTTTTTTGTGTGATAAATGTAGCTGACTTACAGGTCCCGACCTTCCCACTTTTTGAAATTGGTTCGAATATTTTTTTAAATTTTCAATAAATAATTTTACATAAAATATTCGAAGTAATTTCAAAAAGTTGGAAGATAGAGACCTGTAAGTTATCTACATTTATTATTAACAAAAACCGTTTGTAAAAATATTCAATACAGCCGGAGAAATGTGTCAGAGAAAATAGTTTTGTTCCCATTGGATGAACACTGAGGCACTTGAGTTTGGAGACCCGCGGTCCAGCGCGCCCATTCCCCCTTAAAACCTTAAATTCCACTAAATTGACGTGACTCTCAGCAAATGTTAAACTCTAATTTTTTTTAAATAACTTGCTAAACATACTTCTAACCGTATAATTGTTTAAATATGTTTATATAAAGAATATATGCGCATGATTATTTTCAGGAGTGAAGAGATTATAATAATAGTTATAATAGTATACATATATAGTATATAAGTTATAAAACAATATGAATGTATAGAATATAATGGTTATTACGAAATAAATTTATAGTATATAATAAGTTTTAAAAATATGCTATAGTATATACTACTATAATGGGACATTCTCACCAAATGTCTCTGCATAATACACACAAATAAAATTTTTGAATACATAAGCTGAAATTATAAAATTTTCCAAAGTTTACAAATTAAGTGACTATGATATTTTTGCTAAAATAGCAAACTAATTTACAATCATGCCTTTGTATTAATTTATCTTAAATATAAACATTCAAGTATTTAATGACATATGAAAACACCATTTACTGCTTATAATGTTTGAACACTTTTTAAGATACTGCTGAAAGTGGTTTTGATGTCATTAATGAATAGGCCTACTTATTTAACAAAAAATATCAATATGTGTGCGTTCCCTTGTTGTTTATTTTAGCTTCCACACTACGTTTATAACGTAAAAAGTGGAAGGTATTATAATCGTTCATTCCGTCTGTCACCCACTTTCATAGCCCAAACTACAAATGCTACGTACAAGTGCGATAAGTCAAAAAATTCAGCGCATCAAAATTAGAATACATTAAAATTTCAGAAAAGAATTCGAATTCGAAGTACTTCAATTATTAAAAAAAACTGCAAAATTTAATGCTCATTTAAAAAGCATAGGAAGCCATTTTTATAAGAATTGAATCACCATTGCCATTCGCAACAATCGCTCGAGAAACTTTAATTCTTTTAGACAATAAATTAAAATAAATTTATTTTTGCGACATCGATCAGTTTGAAATGACGTCCAATATATTTCGCTACGAGATTCTTTGTACGTTGATATGAAATATTTTCATTCTATTTAAAAGGGAGGAATATTACATATTTATTCTTCAAAATATAAATTAATTTTTGCAAACGATAAGTAATAATTATTGAATTTTCGAAATAAAATAAATGAAACTAGCCAAACTTAGCATGTAAAGGTTAATATAGAATTAATGCTGTGTTTGGCGCCTTTTTACCCGTTAAACACAACTGTTGTGTGGAAGCGGGTTAAGTGACAGATTCTGATACAAACCTACTTGTTTTGATTTTGATCTTAATAGCAAACGATATCATACCCAGTACTATCATCTATATTTATATATTCTATATCAATGTGTTGAAATTACATCGGATGACCATTGGAAATACGAGCTCTAAAGATTCCCTCTAAAACATGTGCTACAATTTATCTCATTAAAATAAATCTCATTAAAAACATTTGCTAAAAAGTATAGCATTTAAAAATGAGTTCAATAACCTCTTCTTAAAACATGAGCAAGTAAGAATCTAATTTATTTCACTCTCCATATTTTTGTAATTTTCAATTAAAATTGACACATTATACAACTTTATTAGATTTATTTAGAGATATGACTAATTTTATTTAAAATAAAATGATACACCAATTACAAACCAACCAAATGCTACATGACAATGAAGGGAGTAAGAAAATTTCAGGAGTGTGCTACAGTTATGGAATGGGGGAAAACGCTGTTTATTCGTCTACTATATTTCGATCGTATGGAATATCCGAAAATATCATGTATTGGTTTATCGGTTCGGAGTCATATATCACTTGCGTGTGCTACTAAATCCTCTTATCTTAAAAGTAGAATGATCATATGGATCACGCTACTCAACTACTAGGCGAAGAAGCTTCTCAACAGTCGGAGATTTTGACGTCATCGTCGATGACGTTGTTCCGAGTTAGAGACAACTTCCAACTATTCGACAACTCGTCACGTGACACATTTAGGGTCGATGCGTCGAACTAGTTTTCGATCTCGCACTGAACAGACGTCAAATTCGTCTAGTCAGTTGAGCTTCTGGCTTGTATGAAGTGGCCATGATTGGATATAGGTTGAGTTGGAGAATATTAGAAATTTGTTCTTATTGCACTTAGATACAGAGTTTTGGGTTACAGCTCGATAAACTACGCTACAAATAGTATTTAAATTCCGTAAAAAAGCACAAACTTTATTAATTTTAAATACCTAACCAATATTAAGTTAATATTTATTAATTTTCACTGAGTCATTGTCTATACCTTACATTTAAAAATGTTTTCTTCAACAATTAAAGTAAGACTTTGTTTTCTAAGAATAAAATTAGCATCTGTTCTTGACTATGTTGATCTTGTATTTGTATCTGTTCATTGTTTAATACATTAAATTGCAATAAATAAAATTGCGATGACTACACTATTTAAAATATTACAATACTTGCGATACAACAATATTTAAAAACACGACTCCCGCATTAAAAACAAAAGCTTACCGGTACCACAAAAAATTATTTAAAATATTAAGTAATTGTGTAGTAATATTTAACTTAATATCTGATATTTTGTGTGTATTATTATCTAGATAAAAGAAAATTGAAATTGTATTGATTGGGGAAAGTGTACTACCCAATAAATAAGAAAATATTGTTTGTGTATGAGAAATATATAAAGTAAGTAAATGCAAACTATAATTTTATTACAGTAAATCATCTTTACTGATTTATTTAAAGTGAGAATAATGACTTAAATTTGTAAACAGTATTTTTCATACTTTGAACTTGATATAATATTCTGAAATTCCCTGGGGTAATATGCAACTAAAATTGAAGACAGAATAGTGTAGTTGCAAAACTCGTAGTCTCCAAAATACAACTAAGATATAGCAAATTAAACAATCGTCAATAGCCGTCAATGAATAGGCCAAATTCTATATCTTAGTTATACTTCGGAAAATGTAAGTTTTGCATCTACAGCTACACCCTTCAAATGATATGTATTTATTGAAAGTAAAATCAAAACCCCACTTTGACATATTATGAAATCAACATAACGTGGTAAAGACCAGTGTATTTTTCAAAAAAGGCATTGAATGTACAGTTTTCACTGAAAATAGTTGATGTAAACCTCTTTTTTGCCAAATATTCTGCTGCTTTTTGTTGGTGAATTACACGTTTGGAAAACTAACGGAGAACTCCGGTTCTCGACTTTCTTGTAAACTTCCTCGAAAGAATTCGGCATTTTCTTTTCTTCAATGATTGATGAAATCGATACAATATCGAATCGAGAAAACTTTAACATTAAGTTTCCAGGAAAACATTCAGTCCAGAAAAGTTAACTTTTTTCCCTCCGAAAACTGAAACAGTATTATTCCGTTCATAAAAGTTTATACTTTCATCAGTGGTACTTTTTTCGGAAACAGTTTTAAAAGGCGCAGTTACTTGTAATCAATGAAAATATGCCCTTAATTCTTTTTCTATTGAAAGTTTTCAACTTTTCTAATTCTTGGTACGGGTTAGATTGACAGAAAACATGCTTTTCTTTCAAAACTTGATAAGAGCCATGAACTGCAAAGTATAAATGAAAAACAAAGAAAGATGAATTGATTTGGAGATTGCTATTTTTCAATACACTTTATTTTTCAAATAAACAATGCATAATGATTCCTTGTTAAAAGTTAAGTTTAAAAATAAAAATTTGAGTTTTATTTACCTACTTATGGGTAATTTTTTTTCTGAAAATGAGAAGTTCCTTCTGAAAAACTTTTCTCCTTTAAGTTGACATTAAAAATTAAATTTTTATAATATCAAGTATGTAAGATGGTATAGAGAGAAGAGACTATTTTTTAGTATACATCTTCAAACAGTTTTTAACTCTATGCATTCTAGTATTTACACTTGTCAAAATATAAATGGCAAATCATTATGTATTTTTGTAAATAAATACTGATTAGGTGCTACATTCGTTGAGACTTTAAGCCTTAAATTCATTGGAACTTTGACTATTAAAATTTAAGTGTTTATACGCACTGTCATATCCCTTCATAACGTATTTACGCACATATACTCCGACATCAAACACATTTGCTTTCCAAAATAATTTTCAAATTCATTTTTAATGAAGTTATCGCATTATATGATGGAATTTCCTTCCTAATCTCAGGGCATCTGATTGTTAATATTCATTGTTGTAACGACTTGTCTATTCAGGTTGGCATTCCTTCCTAATGAATTTAAGCCAAGTTTATGAGCTCTTTAAATCTTGCATTCAACCATTTTCCAGCATCTTCTAATGCATCCCAAACTGACAAATGATCAGTATATAAACATTCAATTCTCGGTAGTTCTGGTCGTTTCCCACTTTGCCGTTTCAATTCCTCGTGCTCTGCCCTGAAAGGCACGAAATGAACGTTCTTCTCGAGGGAACATTTGTCCTTCAATTGTGCGTTATTTGTTGTTGTTGTTACTAATTCTCCATGATCTACAGTCCCTGGACAAATTATTAGACGCACTGCAAGATTTCATGTATCAATCAATGGTGAACAAAATACCTTTAGAAGGACATTTGTGTTCCTAAACTTAAGCTATTGAATAGAAAATACTATCTGCTATACATAATACATATATCGACATCTTTTTTTTATGATATGGCATTCTTTGGTATGTTTTCATCATTACTAAAAAATACAATACTTTTAATAATTTGTCCAGGGACTGTAGATGAAGTCCAGGCGATCATACACCCTTAAAAAGTATATAACTTGGACAGGATTCTTCACCAAGTCAGTCTTATCCAGCTCCATACAAGCAAGGAGGTGGCCAAACTACATTTTGTACACAATGAAGTCTTGCAACCCTGGTCAAAGGAAAGAGATTTAATGTGGCCACTAATAGTGCGTTATTTAAAACCTCCAACTTTTATAGATTTAAAATGACATTTTTTGAATCTATAACTATTACGCAATAGACTAGATAATTTATAGCTATGTTTACATTATTAATACATTGAATAAATGAATATCTAGTTATAAATAAAAAACTTTAGTAATAATTATGAATAAGTATTTAATTATCATTGATTGATCTAAAAAATAATTTTTTTAGTTATTTTTTTACAACACCTGAAATAGTATTTCTTAAGCAGTGAGTGAAAAATATGCTTTAGTTACAATTTGTTTTTTAGAATGTATTTTTTATTACTTTGTAGTTTATTGTGCTTTCTTTGTGTATATTTTCGTGGAGACGTTTTTCTGGAAGAAACAGCTTTTAAGTTGTATCTTTCCTTTTTGTAGCTCAAAAAAATCATTTCAAATCTAATTCAATCGAAATATGAAAGCACAAACCAATGTCTTTTTCTATTTATTTATTGTGTCAATGTAAAAGCATATAAAACGGCAGTCAAAATGAAAGTGTCTTTATGTGTTACTTAAAAATTGACCTAATTGTATCTATTAATGTATCCACGTAAAGTGTTTGAATTAATCTCTTTTTTGTATTGTAACGGATTTAGAACTAGTTTTGTTAACAGTCTTTCAAATTCAGGTGGAGTAACACACGTAAAAATTTGGTCAGTCTTTTAAAGTTGTGCAATTTTTGATCACTCTCACAATGTTTCAGGCGAACTATGCTTTTACTTTAAATATAAGTGTATTTGAATATAAGCTCAGAATACTCTCACACTAAAAAAACATATTCGAACAGCATAAGGGGATTACAAGTATTGTGTAAAAATGACAAAAATAACAATTTTGTGTTGTTTTAATGCTCGAATTGTATTGATGACATAACGAAAACGCAAATGTAGGTTGCTGCAACGCAACTGACGATTCATATATTCATGCGCGATTGACAAAAAAACTGTGTAAACTTTATTGTTTTCTAAAATAACTATCACAAAATTATATATATAGTTTTTTAGCTAATATAGTTAGTTTTTTAGTAATATAGTTTTTTAGCTTTAGTATAGCTATTTATCAGATGATGTACTCAATTTCGAAAGAGTGCAAAAAAAAAAGAGTTCTGCGTCTTCAAAAAAATATTAGTGCTAACCATGCATTATAACTTGATCGCAATACGATTTTCGTATTGTTTTAACTCAATTTCTAATGGCTGATAAAACACATTTTTTGTATTAAAAGTCGACACAAGGGATATGTGGGATGTAATCGATTTTTTTTAAAATTAAATATTAATATTAACATTTTAAAATACGAAAGAAGCTGCTCTCTTTTTTTTGCAAAAAATCATTTCTAAATTATTTGAGGATGGTCTAAATTGCTAAAATTATCTTGAGTACGGATGAAAGGGTCATACAAATATTTTTAAATTGAAGAGGATAGTATAAATTGATAAAATTATCTTGTTTAGTTTAGTTTGAATTATCGTCGCACTAGAGCTACACGAGGGCTATTGGCGACGGGCGTCGTATTTTAGAACCACAGTCAAGTGACGAGCCGACACCTGAGTTGGCACCCAACGCAACCGTTAAGGGGACATCGTACGCAGCGTTGGTACACTCTTAAAACAAACGAGCGGTTTTAACTCAGTCCGAGTTAATTTCCACTCCTTTCCGTGCCGAAAATGCACTTCTCCTATAGGAGTGAATTTCACTCTTTTTCGGAGTGGGTAAAAGAAATAAAAGAAAACAATCTGCGTCCTTCACTCTTAAAACGAGCGGTTTTAACTCAGTCTGAGTTAATTTCCACTCCTTTCCTGTGCCGAAAATGCACTTCTCCTATAGGAGTGAATTTCACTCTTTTGTTTTAAGAGTGTACTTTGGAGCGTATTTTAACGTGCACTCCCTCTACACGGGGTATTATTCGTCGGACATTTTTGGCTGCACGGGCCGTTTATAGGTCGGCAGTTATTTTGGCGATAATCGGACCCGAACCTGGGACCTTTCGCATGCTAGGCGAGCGCCTAACCGACTGGGCTCCCCAGCCCCATAAAATTATCTTGAATACGGATTAAAGGGTGATACAAATATGCACCTCTGTAATTGTAAATCTGTATGTTTGTATAAAAGTTAACATAAGTTGTTCTAGTGGTTAAATAGCAGTTCCAAATACGAGTTCGTTCCTTTCTTTGAGATGGCTGGGACGAAGGGCGCCCTGGGTTGAGCGCATCGCTCCTAAGTAAGCGAAACATTCATTTTCATTACATCCCAACCCATTCCAGACGTCCGGGTGTTTCTGACAGCCGGAGGAATTTGCCGGACGGACAGATTTCTCAGACAATTCTTATCTGCGCTGATCGCAGATTTATTATTCGCCGAGAATTCGTATCTGTGATAGTTTTATGGCTTTTCTATTGAAACCGCTTATTCAAATGGTCGAGGGCCGTAATAAGTTAGAGCGGCCCACTAATTCAATTTATTCTGGGATTCTTTGGAGGGGTTGTATTTGCTGAGGAATTTAAATACGGGGCAATGGCGCGGATTTGACTTGGTAAACTTGCCATAACATGTGGAGGGCTTGTTAGGAAAAGGGGCCATTGAAATCGCGGGATTGGGTGAATTATAGCAGTGTAAAACCAATTTCGAGTTCAACATCCGTAAAGTGAAAGTTGCATCTCAAATGAGAATCGAATGCGGAACGCACGAAATGGATTTTAATTATAATTGCAAAATGGAAATGTAGAAAGATGAATGGAATAAATTGAAGTAATGTTTCCCAGTAGATTGGTTAGCTACGATGTGTCAGTTGGTGATAACATTTCAAGTTTAGAATGATACAAAGTGTTTATTAGTTGCAAAAATGAAGCAATTAAGTTTACACGTGATATACTTCTTAGTACTTGTTATTTATTTTGATTAATTTAAAAATATTTTTTCCAATAAAATTTTGTAGTTTATTGTATTATAAAATTAGTTAGTAGCCGCATTTTTTTGCTATACTTCACCAATAAGGCCAAAAGTTAAAAAACCCCAGTAAAATCAGCTGCGTGGCTTTATTACTTTCCTTACAATCCCCCAAGGTTAAGGTTAATTTTTGCTTAATAATTGGAAACTTTTTCTATAAATATGTGTAAGTGGAGTATAAGGAGTAAAAAAAATCCATTTTTATTAAACTGGAGTTAGTTTCAACACAAAAAAGACCGGAAAATATCGTGAATTTGCTTTTGAATAATTATTTTATTAATTAAGAATAGATCTGAAATACCCTAACCTTTACATTTACGACACACACATGCGCAAAATGAATTGCATACGAAAATAATTGTTTTTTGAAATTACTACATTTCGTTCGTTTAGAAAGATATTGCTGTTAAGTAAGATTCAATTAGGAATAGTGTACTTTTGACAACAAATTTCAATCCTTTGATACAGTTATTCTTAATTTTTTAAAAATTTATTCAATAGATATTTAAGCTTTAAAATATTTTATAATGCCTAACTCTGTGAAAAGGCCACGTTTCATGTTACAAAATCGATTCTTTGAACCCACAAAAATATCAAACTTCCATCCCCTCTAACAACAGTCCAGTAAAACAGTTATAATATTGGAATTCGGATATCTGTTTGCCATGCTATCTCCCCAACGCACTTTGATTCCCTAAAGGGCACGTCTATATTAGCCCGGAGAATGTGTGTTAGGATGATAATTCACTCGTCACTTCATTAAGTGTGACTACCTGAGTTATGGAGTTAATAATATGGCTAGGTTTGTGGGCCTCGCCTAGGGTATAAATTTGTCTGTATGCCCTGCGTAATATAGAGGCGTCCGTCAAGATATGAAATAAGGTGTATTGATTGTCTAGGATGAGGGATTTTTATTTGTTAAATTTTATGGTGGATGTGGCGGTATCGATATAATTTATGTGCATGATATTCATTTGTTGGTTTAAAGTCTAATGATGATGTCTATAGAAAATTGTTCGATATATTTTGGAACTTTGGGTTTGCAGTCATCGCTACCGTATTTTGTTTTAGAATTTATTATTCATATATATATTCTTGCGAGTTCCATATAGTGTAGAATAAATAAGGAATTTCAAAACACTAACACACATTGCATCACACGTGAATTCGAAAGTGTACATATACATTGACTTAGAACGTTGGAGAATATTTTAGTATAGCGAGTTCTATATATGGTGTAGAATAAATAGGAAACTCCAAAAGCAAAACAACATTACACATGAATTCTAAAAAAAAATCAAATATATTTATTTAGGACGTTGGATAATACTTTAGTTTATCACAAATATTCATATTTTGCAGAAAAAAACATTTACAGAAAGAAATTACAAAGATGACATACATCTGTTCTCTTTTTTTTACATTCATGCGTCCTTACCACCTCATTCATACATTGTATTCAATCACGGCCAACTTCAATAACAAGGCCAGAGAAGCTCTCCCAAACATGAGCGTGAAGTCACTGTTCCCAGTGCAGAAGATCGAGAAACTAGTTCGGACCCATTTGGAACCCTAAAATTGTGGTCAGCCGTGAACGAGAGGTTCCGAACATGTTTCGAGACGGGTCGTCTTCATCTTCGGAACAACGTCTCGCGGAACTATGACGTCAAAATTTCCGTCCCCGAGCTTGTTTGGGAAAGCTTCTTCGGCCTTAGTAGTTGAGTAGGCAGTGATTCAATTAAAAATGTAAGTTGGTTTCAATATGACTTTAAGTCTGTTGTCAAAAACTAGTTTATAAAAAATCTAGAACTAGTTCTGTTGTCAAAAACAGTTTGTACGTATATAAAATAACTTATGTAAATGCCTTATTCTTACAATTTTTATTTCATCATCAATAGCTCGACAGTCCTGGGTGGACCCTGGCTGGGTGGACCCTGGCTCTCTCCTTCTACGCGCAACAGCTTTCCAGCCTCTGACCTTTATCGAAACAAAATCCTTTTGGAGGCAGTCCACCCACCTTTGTCTGGGTCTGCCTCTTTTTCTAGTTTTGTTTAATATTAAATATTTCAAACTTCTCACTTGGATTAGAATTACCTCAAATATATTGATGTATACAGTGTTGCAGACAAATAGTAATATTTATTAGTCACTAGTAACAATAATTCCATTATAGATTGTCTTATTAAACAGCTCATACACAACAACATTTATTTCCAGAAAGCAATTAGCAAGGTGATAATAATTTGCCTTCTTTGGCAACACACAGTTTAATCTTGCCTTTTTTCCCACGTGAAATATAGAATATGTTTTCAAGTGCGAGCTGTCTAAGTCACATGCTGTCGATTTACAGCCTTCTGTCGTAAATTCCGAAACACATACGTGGAATACTGAAGCCTTCGTAAACTACTTACTTGCGGCTTATAATTTTCCCATCAATTACGCAATTCTTCTCAAAAGCTCGTTATAAGTACATGAAATCACTTCTTTGTTCTTCCACGAGACTCCATAAATCAGATGAAGAACTTTCCTCTCAGACGCCTCTTGATTTAATAGACTATTTTTAGGAGATTTGGCGAGAAAGAAAAATTTTCCAGCATCCTTCAATTCCGTGGAACTGAAAACAGCGTTGATACCGCAGAAGAGAAATTTTTCTCAGAAATATTAATAATATTAATAATGCTTTGGAAATGAGTGAGAGAATATAATCATTAATGGAGCGGTTGATGCCGCTTTCACTGTGAGATTGCGGAAAGCAAATTTATGCTCGGGAATAGATAATCGTTAAATTAATGGACATTAAGAAATCCGTTCGGAATAAAAAGTTATTTCAGCAGTTCAGATGGTATTAAAGTAGTTCAAATGAAATTTAATAGCATTTTAAGACATGGAGGATTTAGTATAACGAGAGAATTTTAAGTGCTTAGGATATATAAGTCTTAAGAAAATTGATTAATGCCATAAAATAATTTAGGAATAAATATCCATTTATATCGCTTACCATCTTAATTTAAAAACATTAAAAATAATTCTACTTGAAAAATTTCTAATAGTTTTAGTATTATGAATATTACACGTAATTAATTACACTATATCATTATAAAAATTTATTTTAAAACCGATCATAGACCTAACATAGTTTGTTAATAAATCAAAATTTTGCACTTTTAAAGAGGAAGTTATTTTAAAAATTGAAAATTAATTATTGGATTTCTGCTACTTTAAGCTACAAAGCATATTCACTATCTTAACCAATTAAATATTATTCTATGCATTACTTAGAATAATAAAGCTGTTGTTTGAAAGTCTTCAGAAAAGATGCATGATTTTCAAAATACAAACATTAATTATAAACGTAATAAATCCAGCTTGATCCACGAGTTTTTGATAATTTAACCTGATGATATTTATGAAAATTAAATGTAAATGCTTCATTTGGAAATTACAAACAACTTCAGTTTAGTTTTAAAAAATTTATCATTCAGAAAATAGTATGCTTAATGATTAGTTTGAGAAGGGTATTGGACAGGTCATACTTAAAATAAGATAGTATAATCCTAATAATGGCTAGTTTAAAGTTAAATATTAGATTAAATAACCGGGCAATTAAAATGTTTTGTAGTTTTATTCCCATTATATATCTTCATTACTTTTTAAATATTTTTAATGATTTTTGTGGAAATTCAAACTTTTCCCGGTGGCTATCGTCAATGCCACGACACTTATTTGGTCATCTTAAAGTCATTATAAATATTACCTTTAGTTAGAACTACAATGTAAATCCAAGCACATTTTTTTTTTGTTTGTATATTTAATTGATTATCTAACTGGTTAATCTAATTTCTTAAATTACTTAGTGATAAAAAGCTTGGGACTTGGTACTTAGGTTAAATTATATGAGATATAACATGAAATTTAAAAAAAATGAAAATTAAAATTTTAAAAAAGTCTAGCAATAATATTAATGACATTTTTGGATTAGAGAAAACATCTTGTTTGTCTGTCAGTCAAGTCATTAATAAAGAATTGTGTTGCAATCCAAAACTGTGATGAGAACTCCAGATCAATGTTGTTCCAAAGTACATGGGACGAGTTCTATAAAATATCTCCACTAGACTTTCCAAAAATGTATTTTCATCTATTCGTTGAAGGGGACCACTAGTCATTGTCAACCGATATATTGGGGACAGCTCATTCATTCTGATTTCCTCGCAAATCTCCTGCCCGAATGCTGACATGTGCGCGTCATCGTTCATCAGGTTTGAAACCAGGAACATCGACTTGATCAGATTAAGATGACTCCGCACCGGACTCGGTAAAGGGAATCATCTCCCATTGAGTTAACGTGGCTGAAGCGTCACTCTTCCGCGAATCAAGCGCCCAGGGTGGACTTATTCCGAAGCTCGGAGAGGATTCTTTTCGCTTTTTGTCAAGATTAAGAAGACAAAAAATTTCGGCTATTGCGTGAAATCTCACTGTTTTTTGCTAGAATGGCTTTGGATTCTTGGCCATTTGACCGCCAGAAAATTATTTCAAGGCTTTGTTATAACTTTTGCATGATTTGATAATACGTGTAAAGTGTTGTTATATTTTACCGATGTTTGTTGGTTAAAACAGTTTCAGTGTTTATTTGTAACATCGCCAATATTTTGTGGAAATATTGGATAATTGTTCGAAAGAATTGTATATGATTTCTCATTGCCATAAAATAAGTTCTTTATGGATATTAAACATTTTTTTTTATTTTAAATTCACGCCATGAAGAGACAAACTCTATGTATTTCTTATGGTTGTAATAAGTTGTTTTATTTTTAAATGCAATAATATTCGTTGAATTATTTACAAGTTAAAAAGTTAACTACTATTTTATTTATGATGCTATGATAATTTTTTTCAAAAACTAGACACAAAATACTGTGCGAAAAAAAAGTTATGATTATATACATGATTGTTTGGTTTTACCATTGCATATACTTTCATCTTAAAACAATTTATTCAGAATAATGAAAATAGGATTAATTTAATTTAACAAAAACACTGACAAATAATTTTAGTTTTGCAATTTGGTTAGCTGATTATTGCATTTCAGTCCTGGTGTACACTGCAAACAGAAATGTCTTGATTTCAGACAAAAAAGCGTCTGAAACAGGGTGCACATTATTCAGACACCAAATGGCGTCTTAATTTTTCCAGACATATAATGTGTCTAAAATTCCGACACATATGCAACAGAACTTCAGACACTTCATGCATCTGAAATTATTGTGGACCCACACCCGATCTGTTTTTATATCTACAAACAATTCAAATTAAAACATTTCAATTTGAATAGTTGGCAGATATTAAAGATTATAGTACATTACAAATACAATTTTTAAATACTTTAAAAAGCTTGGTAAAAATTATTTATGGATATATATATTAAAAATTAAGCAATTGAAAAAAAGATTTAATTTTCCTACATGCAATGCATTTTAATGTTTATTAGGAAATAAAACACATAGCAAAAAGAATTCAATATTTATTGCTTTCAAAACTTTTTCAAAAATGTCAGTAGTTTTGTATGTTTTGCTTGTTACCCGTGGGAAACTGCGCATTGACTGCCCACAGGACTTTCGGACCCAACAGATTTAACGAGCACGTACTCCGCATATACTCAACAAACACAAACATCCATGCCTTATCGGGATTCGAACCCGAGCCCAGAGGCTCCAAAGGCTAGCTCCCTAACCGTTGCACCGCCGGGTCGGCTTCCTTGTTTGTTTGGTTTTGATTCTATTCTTCTCCTTCTTCTTCTTCTTCTATTCTATTCTTTCTAAACGTTACAGTTGCAGTATTAGTCTGAAAACCGAAAATGAAGGGGTTTTCCCCTGCCGGATGTAAATTTACGGCGTGGTGCAGATCTTTTAAAACTTAATTTATTGATCTTAATATATATTAACTAATATTAATAATATTACAACTTAAATTATTAATAACCCATTATATTAATAAATATTTTTTTCCAAATCCTATTAGATCATGGTTCAATATTGACTTTGAGATAGATGTTAAAATAAATATTATCCTAAAAGAAAATTTTAAATTTTTTTAAAGTGGCCTTCAATTAAAATATATAAATAAATGATAATTTTTTTGGTGGCATATCAAATTATTTATCAAGTAAATTAAATTTTTAATTTTTAATGAATAATATCATTATAATTAACAAATTTCAATTGAAAAGGATTGATTTACTTATAGATTAAATTGTGCTTGATCTCAAAAAATTCTAAGTTCAAGTGTCTGAATTGCATGACAGGAAGTGTCTGATTTAAAGTGTCTGAATTTGAAAGTGTCAAATTTTCAGACATTTACATCAAAAGTCAGACTCTACAGTGTCCGAAGCATATTTAAGACACTATAGTGTCTAAAATACATGACAGACTATTTCAGGGAGTGTTCAGTTAAGACACCAAAGTGTCTGAAAACTCAATTCAGACATCATTTGTGCTGAAATTGAGACACTGCTTTTTGCAGTGTACTTAATCCGTAATTATTTCGGTCGTTCGTTTTCGACTTTTATCCTTTCATTAGTCTTCGCATTTTCTTCAGCATGCGATCATTCAAACTTTTAATTACTTCAATACAGATTCCCACCCTTTTCTCCTAACGACTTTTACTGCTGAAACTTAAACACGGCGTATTTGAAGGATTGGAATTCACTGACTTGGTTTAACATTGTTTTAACCTACTTTTGTACTAAAAATGCCCGTGAGATTAATGTGAACAATACTTTAAAAAGCCAGAAATATCTTTGTTGCTTTTTTATTTTCGGTTTGATCTCATGGATATCATATGCCGAACTCTTTTATCAAAAATGGATAAGAGGTTGTTTTAATGTAGCAAAAAGCGGCCTACATACTGTGCCAAAAACTATGTAGTTTTTTGATTAGTATATTTTGGTACAGTGTTGTAATCTGATATGCGTTGGTCAGATTTTGTGGGTTCTGAAAGAGATAGTCATTACTGGAAAATGTTAAAATAAGTAACCACTAATGGTGGTAAAATAACGTAGTAACCTGTTTAGTGAGGTGTCAGCGAGCCGAAAACCCACTCACACCCTTTTGAGCGAACCGGGCAGAAAAGGACTATTTTCTCTACAATTGTATGCAATGCTTGTATGAGACCCCTCTATCATATTGACTTGGGCTCCTAAATGTATTTTAACATTTTTAGTTCGAAAGAAATTATTTTTCTTGAACTTTAAATTCCAACTTTTTTAAGAAATAACCATGTGGATCACTAACTAAGAACCAGTGAAGAAGAACCCAATAGCGAAATAGGCAAGTTTCTAGGTTTTCTGCCCGGTTCCTTTCTGCTGCAGTGCCGTGTATTCCTCCGCGTTTCGTTATTGAACCGGCTCGTTTTCTGCCCTGTTCAGTGAATCACACACCTCACTCCACGTTTCTTCTAGCTCAATGTGTTTTGGGTGGAGTAATACGCAATTGGTATGGAAGGTTAATTTAAAAATATAAAATAATTCTAGTATAAGACAATAACCGTAAAATATCCACTGATCTAGGACTAGACAAATAACTAGAAAAGCCTCACTACCTTGAACTTGCCTCATTATCAAATTAAGGTTATAACAATGCATATTTTTATACGACTAACAATCGACAATAACACAGGGATACTCAGTTATAATATGGGGATAATTGTACTAGTGCCAACTTTAATAGCAAACCTGAATATGATGCTTGTGTTACTAAAAAATATTGCAGAGTTAGACTTGCCTTTATTGGGATTTAATGGGTCCAGGCTCAAATAATTTTAAAAAATTCGAAATTTTAAAACTGAATTACAGTCCCTGGACAAATTATTAGACGCACTGTATTTTTTTAGTAATGATGAAAACATACCAAAGAATGCCATATCTTTAAAAAAGATGTCGATATATGTATTAAGTATAGCAGATAGTATTTTCTATCCAATAGCTTAAGTTTAGGAACACAAATGTCCTTCTAAAGGTATTTTGTTTACATTAATTGATACATGAAATCTTGCAGCGAGTCTAATAATTTGTCCAGGGACTGTAAGTAATAAAACTTTAAGATTTGATGACGATGTTAAACTATTTAAAAGCGAAATGAATTATTATTTATTATATTTAAAATCTTAAGAATAATTTAACTAATTGAAAATTTTAATTTTCTTATTATGCAATCAAATTTTCAATTTCCTTATCTCTCTGGAAACTTAGCCGCTAGTTTGGGTGAACATCCCACCTTATAACATGTTTTCTTTTGACGTGACAATCTCTTTCAGGTTACGTTAATAAGTTATATAGATACCTTTAATTTAATTGTTAAGAACTTAGTATCCTTAGTTACATTAAAGTTCCTTCACAATCTGAAATTGTATGCACAACATTTCGGACAGTTTGTCGTGGTGAAACTTTCCTTCTCTTCTCAGCCTTGCATAAAGAAAATATTTCAGTTAGGGAACCTTTTCATTTTCACTGGGGTATAATATGCATAAAAAACATGAACGAGAGCGTACTACACTATAAAAAAAACGTGCACTATTACGGAAAATTTCTGTCAGCAAAGTTGCCCGAAAATATTCGTAGGGTATGCAAATATTATATAGTTTTGACGTTAACCTGTATTCAAAATATTGTTGACAAAATTTTGTGTTTTAATGAACCAGATGCTATACAAAACTATTCACAAACAAAATTTTTATGCGGATACTTTGTCAAATCACTAAAGAGTGAATTCACTTTTTGCCGTTTTATCAGCTACAGTATAGGAGTCGGGTGCGTTGACCACTACACCGTCGCTACCACGGAAGAAGATTTTATATTTTAAATTAATGTCGTGATAAAAACAGAAAGTCTGTTATCAACATATGTATTCTATACCAATGGTTACAGATTTTATCTGTTTACAAAGAAAACGTCTTTAGACAAGTTGAGATGCAATTTTATAATAAATTTCTGTTGGGAAATAAGAGAAATATTCTTTTTCTAACTGATTTTTTTTATGTGTACAACATTTTGTAACCACCATGCCTACATCATAGTTACCTTTTTCAAACCCACTTTTGACGATTTCATTAAATAGTTAACATAACCTAACAAAAGGTGTGCCGGGAAGAGTGTAGGCGATGTAGCCCGTTATCCTGTACCCATAGAATGAAAAACACACACATGTGAATGGTCCATTTACTCTACATGTGAATGGTCCATTTACTCTACATGTGAATGGTCCATTTACTCTACTTGAGAATCTGGAAAAGGTGTTGATGATCTAGGAAAGTATCATGTCATTATTACATATTATACATATTTGATGTTATGCTAAATCATAGTAATTGCATTCAAACGTTTTGAGACACAGTAATGAGAGGTATTTAGTGAATGCATTTTTATTGAAGAATATTAACTTCAGACTACATGGCTACAACAAGTAATCACATTTATTACAACAATAAGTAAACACATTGTCCCATCAAATATTTATCACAATTATAATAATAAACTACACTGAAGAGCCAAAATAACTGGTATAGGCATACATCTGCGAATAAAGGTGTATAAAACCAATCGAAGTTCGTCGCTATGTTCAGCAGCGTCAATGTGCTGCTATCATGACAGGTTATGAAAATTGAAGGGACTTTGAAAGTATCGGGGGTTGAGAAATGGAATTCCATATCCACGCATCTCCGAGGTGGAGATGAATTTTGGATTTTCACTTACGACAATTTCAAGAGTGTGCCATAAATATCGATAATCCAGTAAAACATCAAATCTACGACATAGCTTTGACCTTAAAAACATCGTGCAAAGCCGGGTCCATTGACAACTGATCATTAAATGTGATAAACGTCTATGTCGATTCTATGTCGACTTCTCTTAACCATTTAATAAATATTCACCGATATGGGCTTCTGGAGCCGTATATATCACATATCCGCAATATATCATGTTAAATGATTTTCGTCCGTCGTCGATGATCCGTTTTTGCATGATCTTTTTTAGGACACAGCTGTGTCGCAGTTTTAATGTTTTACTGGATTATCGATATTCATGGTACACTCGTGAAATTGTCGTAAGTGAAAATCCAAAATTCATCTCCCCCTCGGAGATGCATGGATATGGAATTCCATTTCTCAACCCTCAATACTTTCAAAATCCCTTCAATTTTCATAACCTGTCATGATAGCAGCACATAGACGCTGCTGAAATAGCGACGAACTTCGATTGGTTTTATACCCCTTTATTCGCAGATGTATGCCTATACCAGTTATTTTGGCTCTTCAGTGTATGATGAAACGGTATAGTAGGCAGGTGCATTAAAGAGTTAGTCCCAACTGTGTCAAACGTAGGTAGCGATTGTAAACAGGCTCATTTAGTTCACTTCGACTGATTAGGAGTATTTGGGGCTACTTAGATGAGTCTTCGAAAAGATAGGCACGTGCACTCGATTTATTTGTCAAGAAATATTGTCATTCAGAGTTGAGAAAGAAACTAATTTAGCTTTTAAGAGTGTTAAAAGATCTCAAATGACTTGAGTTTTATTTGCGGTATTTCTCAAATGGGTCCTGTGTAGCACTACTAATTGACATCGCATATATTTGAAAAATGTCGGAAGAGGTGATTAAAGTTCTTAAAAGTAATTGATACAATTTTATTTAATGATAGTTTGTTGTTCTAGTTAAATTATAACAAAATAATTTTTTGGAAAATCTTACAGAAATTTTTATTCAAATAAACATTAATATATTTATTAGAAATACTGGATGTTTTCAGTTAAGAAACATTTGTACTGTGAGTATTTGAATTACTTGCATAAATTATATCTTATGAACAATTTAAAATGGTTATATCTCGTTTATAATTCTGATTCTTTTAAAAAAAACATTGATATTCGAAAACTTTCTCGAGGAGTGACAATCCGCTACGTAAATAGCAAAATGTATAATACTACATTTATTTCACACTTTTAACGTATGAATCAGATTCCATGTTCCAGGTAAAAATCTTCACAGAATTCGATTTTAATTTTTTCCCAAGTACATTTGACAAATTTATGAACTATTTATTTTTTCAAAATTCCAATAATTAAGGAAGAAATGATTTTTTGAAATATAAAAAGAAAATATCATGCTTTCGAAATATATTATTAACCTACATTAATCTTTTTATAAATTCTAATTCAAAAAGAACATCCTTTTGTAAAAATCCGTAATAGCCGTGAGAAAATATTTTTAAAAATCATCCCAACCAAACATTATTATCCAGTTTTAGACGTATTCCATGTATAAAAAAAACTAATTTTCGTAAAATAAATAACATAATATAGAAACGTAATTTATTTTCATTACATCCTTTTTGAATAGTCTTAAAAAAACAAACTCCAAATCTTCAAGATTTTTTTTTATTATTCCTTAATTAAATATCTTAATTTAAATCAAGGAAACTTTTGTAAATCTGATGCTTTTCTTCGGCAAAATTTCAAATATTTGATTCAGAAATATATGTTCTTATAACGATGTTCTTTTTTAATCCAAAAATATCCATAAAATTACATCACCCCCTCCCCTCTGCTCCTCCAAAAAAAAATCTACAACACCATTTCTCGAGCGAATCCTTCTTTAATATGCAAATTATATTTTAAAACCTATAATCTTATTTTTCTTCCAAAGGCGTTTCCAGGGAGAGGAAAAATGAAATCTTGATTATGTTTCTTTATAAGCCGTCTACCTATCTCCGACACAACCCCTAATAAAAAGACAACCGGATAAGGCTAAAATTCAAAAAAGAATCATACCCAGCTCCCAAAAGGGGGCCTTACTAATATATTCTGTTTATCCTCCGAATACTCTCCACGCCAAAATTGCATTTCTTCCCCGGTGCAGTTGTCGCTAAAAAAGAATTTATTATTTATACCTTGTCTTCTAACGAAACTCCGCTGATTGATGCGAGCATTTTTAGGTACTAACTTTCAGCTTTCTTCGCTGTCGGTGTGGAGAGCAACCTTGGAAAGTCCCGGGAGACTTGACAAGGCAGGAGATCTACATGAGCCACCTACTCTCCAATAGGTCTACCTTAGAGCAATCCCAATAACGGGGCTCTTTTTAGGAAACGGATGTTAATTGCTTTTGTCCACTCATAGCTCATGTAAAATATTTCTGTAAAATTACAGCACATTCTTTAACCCTTTCAGTCCCAATGACAATTTTGCATTATCATTTTAGAATTTTTTTTTCTGATCGTCTATAGCCATTTATGATATTAAAAAGCACATTATTCGATTCTTCAAACTTTTTTCTATTAGAAAATATTTATTAATCCCAATATATGTCAGCCCTATAATTTTTTAAAAATTATGATCAGAAAAATGATGATGCCAAATGGCACCACTGGGACTGAAAGGGTTAATACTACAAAAGAAAGTTATGTTTCATAATTTTTAGCAATCTTGGAAAACAAACTTTTTTCTTCTTGCTAATTTTTTTTGTAGGTTAAAGTTACTATTATTATATATTTAAGAACTTTTTCAAAGAACTTTTTCTCATTTTTTCAAAGTAAAATAAATTTAACCACATTGGATAGCTTACTATCTTACTACTTATAAATACGAGTTTTAAATACACATAATGTAAATAACACATTAACAAAAAAATACAGAAAATCGTAAAGGTACTAATGTGCTTTCCATAGACACCAGTACTGACAAGAAAATACCGGAACAAAATAATCGGAATTATTTTATAGGAATTTTTACATCAGTGTAGGAATGTTTGTTTGACAGTAAAGGGATGTTTTCTTAACATAAAGAGTCGCAAGAGCATCTTACTTCAATAGAAAATATAGGCGCATCTAATCACTGCCAGGGGGGCAGACGTTTTCGCCGATGCCACACAATAAGTTTTACATTACATATAATTTCACAGCACAGGGTGATGACCACACTTTTACCATAACACTGTGATGCTAAATTAGAGGGATATTTTTTACACCGTTGCCTTTGGTTTGTTGGTAAACAAACTTCCCCTTTCTAATAAAACAACTTTTGGGAAGGTATTTAAGATATTATCTATTTACCTTAAAAATGATCTAAGGTTTAAAATCAGAGATTTGTTTGAGGTTACTTCACTAAAAGAAACGTCTGTTTATTCAGAAGTCACAATACTCCGATTATTTTGTTACATTATTTTCTAGCCAGTACTGGTGTCTATAAAAAGCACGTTAGCATCTTTACGGCTTTCTGTATTTTTTGTTAATGTGTAATATACATTGTGTATCTAAAACTTGGTATTTATAATGGATAATAAGTTATCCAATGTGGTGACATTTAATTTTATTTTGAAAAAAATGAGAAAAAAATTCTTTGCTAGTGATAAAATATCATTCTTAAAAAATAATTTTAAAAATATAATATAGTAACTTTAACTTACAAAAAAAAACCCTCTTAACAAAAAGACACAAGTTTATTTTCAAAAATTGCAAAAAATTCTGAAACAAAACTTTCATAGTATTTAGTACACTTGTTTTTCGTTACTATTCAGTACGAGTCTATAAAAATAAAATCAAAATGTGATGTTTGCATGACGCCGTCAGGTTATACATTATACGCTTGATTAAATCAGTGATATAGTGAATTTTGTTATTTTCTTGGAGTCAAACCGGTTTAATTTGCTACACAAATAACCTACAGAATAAAGTCATTTTCAGAGCAAATCGACTCATTAAATTTTAAAAAAAAATTATCTATATTTTTTTCAAATTCGACCAGAAGGGGAACGTAATGTATTCTGGAACAACAGTAATTCGAATTATCTGCACAAGGATTTGATGCGGATCCACCGCCTAACTTTAAAAAAATAGTATATGGTATATTATTTAGTATAATAATGTAGTCCTCTAGAAATGGTCTTAAAAAATTAAAATATTCTATCTCATTCTCAGAACTTCTAAAAATAATCAGTTGTTCCTCCCTTAATATCTATTTCACCTCCTCACTCGTGACATGGTGTATATCTCCAAACAAGATTAAGACTCGTGTACCTTTGGGAAATTACTGTAAAATTTCCCTTAAAACACAATAGAAGCGACCCAAAAAGTTACGGAAGTAAAACAATGATAAAGTTAAAGGCTTCAGTGATAGATAGACTGATAAATAATTCAAGCTTATGTTTTGCTTTTTCCAGACTGGAATGGTGAAACTTAAGCAGTCACGTAATTTTGACCTTGCTGTAATTGATATTTTCGCCTGGATGGCACTGTAATTTATGCCTGTAGAACCGTCTAGAGACTTTCTTCGCGCTTAAGCTTCGACTTTAACGCTAAGCTTTAAGCGTTGGGGCTTAGGAAAGAGATAGATTTAAAGCGTAGTTCAAATGTCGTATGCTTCTTTGTTACAGCTATTTGATGGGCGGATTGCGAAGGCATTGATTTTCGTTAATGCATTGAAATTTGTGAATTGGGCTTTAATAGACATTTATCGGATTTGAGATTAAAAGTTTGGATGTTTTAATTAAGTTATTTTGTAGTTTGAGGTTGTTTCGTGTTGGCCTACTTCAAGTATTCATATGTAAATGTGTTCGGAGTTTGTATGGATAGAATTGAAAGTAAGTCTTCTAAATAAAATGGCATAGAATAGAAGTTACTGAGAGAAATAGACATTTAAGAACGGCCACGTAAATGGTAAGCGGCCATAAATTCAAATAAATCAGTAATGATTTTTTAAATAGAACCTTATGAAAAAATATAAATAATAAATAACAAAGTAATTTGATTTAAAATAAGTCGTATTGCTAAATACCAGTTTTTGGTAAAGAAATAAAACGCATAATATTTAAAAAAATACTTCATGCAGATTTAAAATAATTGTAAACTTATTGTGTGCATCGATTAATATTTTATTAGTCATCATTTTCTATAAACCTATCCCATTCAATTATAAAAAAAGTCTGGCATCAAACTTTTAAACAAAAATATATAAACTTCAAACCCAAAATGACAAATTTTTTAATCAATATACCGAGATTTTACACACAACTAAAGAACCTACTTCAAATTTTTATTCATGTTCTAAAAACACTGAAAAATGTAAGCCTGGGAATTCAGTAGTACAGCCCGTACCTACTTAGCCTCAAAAGTGTGCAAAGCAACACAAAGGAAAATAATCTCTGGGATTTGAGTCATTCATCGTGCTATGTGTTAGCTATACTCGGCAACAGTTGTAAGAAAGGAATAAACCGAAGATTTATTGCAATGTTTCATCATATCAAAATTTCAAAATTGTTTTTATAGGTTTAAGGGCAGATTTATTCTAGCCACTTTTATATAAAAGCACATATCTCTTGTATGTTATTCAGTTCTAGTGTATTAGGTTTTGAGTATCAGTTACATTAATTTTCTAGTTTTGTTTAACATTTAAAGGTATGCGGTTTAACGTAAAAGATATGTATTTGAAAATAATTCATGATTTTTATTTTAAGTTGTATACAAATATAAACTTTACAAAGTATGTAAAATGCTTAAAATAAAACGCTTAAACAAGCATGTTTTTTAAATTGAATTATTTAAAAATGAATTAAAAAAAATAAAAGTAATTTAATTATGGATTTGGGCAAAAATATAAGAAATCGAATACTTTTTAAAAAAAGTTTTATATAATGTTATTAGGTTTTGCAGACATACTCAATTAATGCAAATTTTATTTAAAGATATTTTTTAAAAATTTTCTCTGCTGCAAATAATTGTTTCATTCATAAGAGAAGTTTTTATTAACTAAATCGAGCTACAATTTAAATTGATATTAAACAACGCAGGTCAGCTGCGAAGTGTATATGATATGGTATATGAAGTTTGAAATTTAAGTGGCTTTAGAGCTCTTTTGTTACATAATTTTTTGGTTGGAAGAGTTTAACTTTGCGATTTTTTAAAAATGTGACATTATCTTAAAAATGTTTTTAGAATATCACAATGAAATCCATTATATTTTTATGATAAAAAGTATATATATATAAATTTATATATATATATATATATATATATATATAATATATATAAAATATATATATATATATATATATATATATATATATATATATATATATATATATATATATTATATATATATATATATATATATATATATATATATATATATATATATATATATATATATCAATATACTAATACACATTAAATCTTTACATATATCACAAAATTAACTATAATTATAATATATATATATACACATATATCACATATACACATATATATATATATATACATATATATATATATAATATATATCATATAATATATATATATATATATACATCATATATATAATATATATATATATTATATATATATATATATATATAATATATATATATATATATATATATATATATTCGAAAATATACTGAATACAATATTAAAATTCTTTTAATTACTATATAATTACAAATAAATTAACTTTGAAGTTGATTAATTTGATTAAAATATAAATTATATTATTAATTTAAATAATTTAATTTAGGTACTAGGACTTAAAAGGAAGGATTCTATCGTTTTCAATCAATGAAAAGTTTTTATATTTTAGCTATTCAACACATCAAATAACTCGCACGAAATTTTTCAACCAATCCTTGGTCATAATAAATGTTAAAATAAAATACACTGATAAAAAAACACATCTACGATTCTTAATAAGTAAGACTAAAATCTATTCAAAACTTAGACCAAAACAAGTTTCTAAAGTTTCTTTTTAATTCTTGGCTAAGAGTAACATCAAAATATATCATTTAATATTCGTGGTATTAGTTTAGTAACGCAGCGCTTTCAAACTTGTATCTTATACTTACCGATAGTAAAATATAAAATAGTAAATCCTCTATTAAAATAACCAACCACCACCCAAATCATTAAAAATGCATTAAAATACACGGACAAGAAAATATTTACACATCCTAAAAGGTTCTTGAAGATAAACGATCTATTTCGAACTTACCCTAAACAAACCTCTTCTAAAGTTTCGTTTTGATTCTCGGCTTAGAATTAAATCGAGCCTTCACTGTATGTGTCTTATTCGGAACAGGGGAATCCAACGTTGCTTAGATCAAGGTTACATTCTGTATTGGAGGTGGCAGTATAATGGAACCGAAGTGCACAGCTTAAAGTCTTTGTGATGAGAGTCTATAAGGAATACACTTAGTCTTCTGTTTAGTATAAATTCATACATAGCCACGCTGGAGGTTTAAACTTGGTACTAAGAGACTGATTAAAAGTTGCGATAGTTTGATAAATTGATGTAGCCTGAGGAAATATCACTTTAAGTGCTACTATGTGATGAGTCGGGTTAAAATATGTTTCGTCCACTAAAATCATTTGCTTTTATAATTTTTATAAATATTGTTTTGGATACATTGTAAATGTTGAAATAAAGTTTACAAATGTATATAAATTCTATTTACTTTATTTAAAAATATTAAATCTATCATTTATTAAATTATTTTCTTTGGACTGTTGAAGTTTACTGGAAATAAATGCCGAATAATAAAATACTATGTTTTTGTTTTCCTGCATACTAACTGCAAACGTAGAGAAATCGATGTACAGAAAAAAATATATATGTAGTTTATCTTAGCAAACTGATCACTAAACGTTAAAAAATCATGGTACAGAACCGTTGTTATAACTTAGTAACTTAAATGATATATTAAAAATTTGTTTTAAATAATAAAAATGGCATAAATTATTAACATTATTTTAATCTTCAATATCTGAGAAAGCACTCGACAAAATTGCACTTTATATTATTTCAGGAAATGCATTAAACATGATACATAGTTTATTTACTATCACGTATATTTTTTTACATGAAAATTACATCACATCACTAATGGTAGCCAATTAAAAATATTTGATGCTTATTTTACGATGTTATTGTGTATTTTCTGGAAAAACTAGTGGCAGTCCCTTTCACAACATTAAGCAACAAATTCCAATATGATAAAACCGTTTTGAACCCGTCCATATAAATGTCTTCTTCAGCAGCAGCTATCGTGCCAGCAATTCGTTTACAGTTGCTATTCTTTGAGGTACTTCCGCGCGTCCTTCATTCCATTTACTTTCCCTCTTTTGGAATGCTTTTCTTCTTGGCGAGACCGTCCCCTTTATTTGGCGACATTTCCAAATTCAGGACACGTCACCCTTCATGAGGAAAGAAGGTGGGGAGATCGGCGTCGTTTATTTTGCCTTTCCCCTAATGCGATCGTACAGAAGAGCAATCTAACTGCAAACAGATCGCTCTGGACGAAACTTTCAAGTGGATTGTCCTCAACCAGAGTGAACTAACTCCTTTTTTTACACAGTTTTTGAGTTATTGCATAAAATGAAAGCTCCAAGTCAAGATCTGGGTGTCTTGTGACGCTATCGGCCAACCAAAGGCAGTTAAAAGCATTGGGAATTAATCAGAGACAAGTAATTTGTACACTTTAACCTTTCTTTTCTCAACTAAAAATTTTTGTGTGCCTTATTTCTATATGTTTTAAGACAATTCAAGTGTCCTTCAAAATGGCCGTATTTTACCATCAGCTGCTTACCAAATTCGGACGCGAATGAGTTATATGCAATGGGATTTGAGACGCCGGCTGTCACATTAATATCATTTCACTTTAGATATCTTAGAGTTTTTTGACGGATAAGTGTGCATTAAGAAATGATGAATCTGTTTTCACAGCGTGATAAATGCGTGTAATAGATTCAACTATTTGCTAATATCGATTTATAATTTGGGCCTAAAAAAAGGCCATAATTAAGAAATTAGAACATATAATTGTGTGTCCTTTTTTCGGCAAAAAGGAAAAGTATATATAATCCTGAACACTTGTTTCCCACGTAGAAAAATGGATCAGTTTAACTAGGATAAATAGTTGACACCATTAAATAGGTGTTGTACTAAAATTATTTTAACACTATGTAAAACCGAAGTTCAAAATTAGGTCGTTCACCATTTGTCCTTGACTAACAGTAGCTATAAGCACATAAAATAATTAGTGTCACAAATTTTCTCATAGCTTTTAGTTACAAAAAAAATCTCGCTAATTCAAGCATCTCCACACCTACAAAATGATACAGAAAGCAACTGCATGATAATTGGTCGTTAATAACAAGAATCGTAAAAACTTAAAAACAGTCCCTCACATTCATGGCACTCTGGGTCAAAAACATCGGAATACAGCCAGAAAAAGTAAGATTAATTTTTTTTAACGGAGTGTCTACGTACACGGGCACCGTACAAGCATTGCGCGTACGGGTAGTAACTGCGCAGGACCGAGGCTTAACAATTTTAGTTCGATTCATCCTTGACCACCGTAGCTTAGTGGTAGCATAAAAGGTTCATATTCAAAAGGTATCGGGTTCAAACACGCTTTCGGGCATTTTTAACGTTCTCATGAAGTATTTAAATTTCTATTTTTTTTAAAACTTTCATTGCAAATGGCTAGAATTGATGTTTTTTTTTTGAGAAAACAAAATTCCCGGGGCCCCAAACGAGTGTTTAGGCTTTCAATGCGCCCTACAATACTGCCCATGTTGGATACTGATGTTTTTATAGAGAAAACAAAATTGCCCGGGGCCCAAAAAAAGTAATCTCGACTTTCAAGTATATCATGTCCGTGCACGCAATGTAAGCACGGTTCTAGTAAGCCCCGACTTGAGCATGCGCGTTAATACCCGTACACGTAATGCGTGAACGGTGCCCGTGCGCGTAGCCTCTGCCTTTTTTTTAAATAAATTTTAATAGGATTAATTATTATTAACTATTGCTATTGTTTTAATAGGATTAATTATTATTCCCTTTTTCGACAGTTTTCCAATTCCTGACTCAGAGTGTTATAAATTCTCGTTCGGACTACACGTGTTCAAACAAGGGCATCTATATGTGTAGTATTTACTTTACTCCGATTAAACAAAATAGCGATTTCTAACCGAATCCTTTTAATACTCTGAAATTTGACTACGTTAAAAATATAGAAAAATTCTCGTCTCAAAATTGTTAAGTAAAATTTTCACGGCATCAAAGCTCGAGATAAATAATAGTTCAGCTCGTACGTATAAAACAACTAAAGTATAGTTCGTGGTTAATAACAACACACGTTAAAATAGCATTACATTGGTTACTTGTTCAACTAAATGGTGTATAGATATTTACTTCACTTCGATTGGACAAACGAGCGATTTCCAACCGAAACCTTTTTTTAAAAAATTTCGATAGAACTAATTAAAATATAATAGAATTGTTAAGTGAAACTTTCATGGCAACAAAGCTTACGAGAGTGTTCATATCGCCGCATAACTATAAACACAATGCTGAAAACAAGTACATATTATTGGATATTAATAGCAACATAAAAACGGTTACGTATTCAATTAAATGACACATACAGTCCCTGGGCAAATTATTAGACGCACTGCAAGATTTCATGTATCAATCAATGATGAACAAAATACCTTTAGAAGGACATTTGTGTTCCTAAACTTAAGCTATTGAATAGAAAATGCTATCTGCTATACTTAATACATATATCGACATCTTTTTTAATGATATGGCATTCTTTGGTATGTTTTCATCATCACTAAAAGAAATACAGTGCGTCTAATTATTTGTACAGGAACTGTAGAGTGTAATATTTACCTTACACCTATTGAGCGATTTCTAGCCTTTTTTAAACTCTTAGTTGAACTAGGTTAAAAACCGAATGAAAGTGTTAAGTGAAACTTTCATGGCAACACAATTCGCGAGAAAGTATATATCGCCGCATCCCCATAAAAAGGATGCAAAAACCTCCTATCGCGGGGTTGGTTGGAGGAAACAAAAGCTGTTTCTACACATTTCCTTTCCTCCTATTGCTTATAGCAGCCATTAATTCTCAGGAATACGCTCGTGCCAAGCCCCGTCCCAGTGGTCCCGTTTATGTGATTTATCGGAGCCACACTTCAGTCTTCTTTCATTGCTGTTTGTCGCAACGCTGACAAACTCGGGTCTTCGTCACGTCCGCCTGCCTTTTAAAGGCCTTTCTCCAAGATTTTTAACACTCCATGTGCACACAATTGAACAATTAGCGGGAACTTTTAGCCATTGTTTGAGGAAAGACCCAATTCTCATTTGGGACACTTTCAATGGATTGTGTTACCGAGTTGTGGAAATGAAGGAATGTTACTTTTTTTTTCGAGGGGAGACCTAGTTTGGTGGCAGTGAATTTTATTGGAAGAGTTTAAAATGATTTCAAGAATGATTCTAATGAATTGTAAATTTGGTTTGAGTATTGGAGTAAGGCTCATTTAACTTGGTATTTTAACTCGTTTATTAGATATAGATAGTAATAATTTTCAGAGATATATTTCAGTCTTTTTTTTTATTTTTCTCTTTCTGTGTTTGCCAATCATGATAGTGAGCTACTGAAGCCTTGCAGTTTTAATTGAGACAATTTCATTGAGTTTTGTGTGAAAAATTTATTGCTCGTATTCAATTACTATATTTAATGTTTAGAGTGTACTAGTATTAACATAGATGTCACAACCCATGGCATATTTTTTATACACTTTACCATTTTTTTTATATCAATAAGCTAAATTATTTTCTGATTTTAAATGAATAAATATAACTGAACAAATTTTTCAATCAACGTAATAACGAATAATTTGCCGCATTAAAACGATATCATTCCACTTTTTTGAGTTTTTAGAATTTATTTTCAATGGTTTTAGAAATTACTTTAAATTTTGTGAGAAGATAATTCAAAGATAAATACTGCAAACTTTTCTAAGGAATAATAAAAATACTTTATCATAATTTTATATGAAAATTCAATTGGTTTTTCTCCGACTAGAAAACTCAAATAATAAAGTTATAATTTATCTGTCTTCGAATTTCCTCTTTGTGTGGAACCCAAAACTCTACCAACTATCTCTTTTGAAAATCAATTGAACAGGTGACACTGAACATTATGAATTAACGAATTGACTTTATGATATTCGATAGAATAAATGGGGAATAGTGTCACCTTAGGTCTAAGACAAATGGTTAAAAAGATTAATGTTTTAGCTGCGGATTTATCAAGACCAGATAAAACATTGTTTGATGAAAGATTGTTTATATAAGATATCATGATACTTAAAATGATCATTTTCAGATTCTTATAATTCCCGTGTAGGTTTCCTATAGTTTTATTTCTTATAGTTGAATCTTATAGTATAAAACAATAAACACTAACTTTTAAACGAGGAAATTTGCAAGCAAATTTATTTAAATGACGAATTATTCACAGAAGATAATTTATTAAAACAGATGGCAACAACTTATTTGGTAAAATTACTTTTTTTGTATATGATATTTGAGAAATTTCAAAGGAAGAACATTTTTTTTATCAAATATCATTGAATATTTAATAGCATTGGTAATTATTTATATATAAGAATTTAATTATAAGCACATTTATTTAAATGTAGATTTTCTTCTGTGCATAGTTTTAGTAGATTATTGAACATGCATAGTTTTACAACGTCCTCTCTCTGAAAACTTGTTCTTTGAAACAAAAAGTAGAAATTAATTCTTTTTTTATTTTTATACTACTTGTGTGGACTGCATTAAAATAGTTAGCTTTTAATCTGTTTAGTTTTTTGACTGTAAGGATTTCCAATCAGTGCTAATCCGATAAAGTATTTATATTTTTATATCAATACTATTAAACAAATTTCATTTTTATTGAAAGATTGAATTGTTCAATTTTGATTAACATTAGAAATTTTGAACTACATAATTTGGATATTCCTACATTTTTCCTAAAGCGAAATTGTAATGTTTGTTTTCAGATGCATACACAGATGGCGCTGGCTTGTCATGGGGAAAATCTTCTCAAATGTGAGGATGTATTTAAGGGGAGTCGGATTTTTCTATCTCGCCCATGTTAGTTTTCCTAACTTAAGGAAAAAATTTTTTAGGAGCTTTATGAGATATCATTATGAACATTTTTTATATCTTGTTCATTACATATATTTCTTTGATTTAAACTGAGGAATTTTAAATATCTCTGCTCAAAAAAATATATAACTTTAAATCTGATATTTTGGTGTTTTTAATACATGTTTTTAAAAAAAATCGCTGTCAAGCTATTTTATAATTTGAAATATTCTCAGTTAAATTAAAGAGATATATGTAAGGAACAAGATATAAAAAAGTTCATAATGATATCTTGTATAGTTCCTGAGAAAAATGTTCCTAAAGTTCGGAAAATTTACATGGGCAAGAAAGAACCATCCGACTCCTCTTAAGATACAACTCTCCAAACGTACATAAAAGTAGTTAAAGCAATAGCTATTAAAATATTTGAAATTATTTTTCAGAGATCTATACTAAATTTTGGATTGTTTAAAATTTAAATCAGTAGAATGGTATCTAAAAAAATTAAAAGATTACTCAGTGATAATTCGTAATATAAAGAGCATAAGTAGATATGATTTGTTGTGATAAATTTGAAATGAAATTACCTTATTTATTGATTTCATAGTATTGAAATAGATTTTAAATTAAAAAAAATAATATTTCTCGTAAGCTTAAGTTTAAAAAATACAGATTGACGAAAAATAATTGTTTGGCAACTTTTTTTTTAAACTTTCACAAATAGTTATTTTTTTAGCAGTAAAGTTAGTTAAGTTTACTCACATTTACAGTTAAGTCATTGAATTTTTTGTTATGTATAGTAAGTCTTTAGATGGTTAAAATATAGAGAAATAAGAAAGGTATTTATTCTGGGCTATTTGTCAGAGTTACGTCAAGTGTTATTGATACTATTTGATCCCAAATCTCTTTATGCAAGCTCCACTTGCATTCCGTAGCGCTAAGCGCCTTCATTACAGATGCGCCTGCCAACCCTGCCTAAAAAACTGCTACCACCATTGCGGTAATGGATGAGCAAATGTCATTAAACACAAATCCTTTGGCTTGTCGAAACACCTTTCCTTATTCTTAGCATCACATTGCATTGGAGTGACAGGATTTCAAGTAGCAATCGAGCGGAATCGCTTTGAAAATGAGATGCATACAGCCCACATTTGCCAGTCCGAAGGCTTTTGCGGTACACTTGTCTTGGTTTAATTGTTATCCTTAACATAGCTGTTCTGAAATAGGTATGATGTTAATTACGAGAAATGAATTTTTAAACAAGTAATTGAGCATTGATAATTTAATTTTTTTTTTCCAATAGTACTTCGAATGAGCGAGCGTAGACTCTATAGGGTTGGATAATAAAAAAAAGTTGAAATATTTCTAGTTTCTTTCTCTGTACAAACCAAAGTTTATGTTTGGTTGTATCTTAAGTGTTTATTTAAATCCGAGTCTGAATTTTGATAAAGCGTTAGTTGCAGCATTGTCACATTACTATGCAGAGAGTGGCTGATGTATTGTGAGTACGTGAGCAGGCTGTTTCTGAATTGTGGATATCTCCCTGAAAGTCTAATGACACGAACGGAGGCGACATATATTTTTATGCCATTAGCATGATTGATATAGCAAATAAAGTCTAAAGCAGGGGGACATCCTTTTTTATATCCCGCCCTTCTTGAAAAAACGACAAACTTTGAAAAGAAGGCAGGAAGATGCTTTTGAAAGGAGAGGTTACGAAATATCGCGCTGTGAGCGGAAAAATGACGCATCGCTCAAAAAGACGAATTTTCTGGAGATAGAGTACAAAATTTTGAGTATCCTTTGCATTTCATTGGTGGAAAAGTACCAAATTTACAAATCTGTAGCAAAATGGATGTTCCAATTGCTTTCACTAACTCCTTAATTACTATACATGACGGTAGTTTGATCTTGAAATACTAAATATGTCTGTTAGGTCACTTTTCCGTGTGACCTGGCAGAAAGGAGGAGGTATGGATAGATGTATGGCAAAGTTTTCAGGGGATAAGTTGAGTATGTCATCTGAGACCTTCCGGTAAAAGGTTGCAGGGTTCTTATGTCAATGTTTTGTTTGAAAAAAAGGAGTCTTTTACAAAAAGAGGTTTGATATATTGCAAGGAATCACATATTTCATGTTTGTGGATTTTTTTTTCAGATTCAAAGTTTTCAAAGTAACGTGTATCTCCAAAAAATGTTAAAGTAAGGAGTTGATATTGAAATAACATTTTTAGATATAATCCTTTCAATATAATATTGGATAGCACGCAGTTCCTATGATATTGGTATCAATTTTACGTTCTTGTACAAAGTATAAGTTTAAGATTAATATATAAACCAGGCTACTATATAAAATCTCGCAATCTCATTTCTTGTTGTATTCGGAAAGCTTTGTATAATTACTTTCACTGTTGAGTGTTTTGACTCCCACAAATGTGTGTTATAAATATAATTTAAAGGTCATTTATATGTACCCTTAAATTAAAAAATGCAACACAGTTTTTTTAGTTTAAAAATGTTTAATTAACACCATTTTATATTTTTTAATGAGTGTTGCAATATTTTATCACCAAAATATTTTCTTATCTTAATTTTGTTCGAAAAATTCTAGATAAAAAAAATTCTGGATTTCGTTTAACAGTTTAAAAGTTATACGTACCTTAGAATATTTTCTTTTTGAGTTTTTCAATGAAACATGGAAGTATAAAATAAGTATCATAGTTTCCAATTTCCTTTTTACTTTTTTAATAAAGGAAATTTTCATTGAATTTTTTTTTGGCCAAATTAAAAGTGCATTTTGACTTTACAAACGTCTGAAACCCTTCCTTTCAACTTGTAAAACAAATTAAAAAAAATAATATTTCATTTTCTTAAAATTTTTAAAATTAAAAATCCAATAAAAACAACTTAATTTACGTAAGCAAAAATCATTCAAAATTAACAAAAAATATCGAAAAAATTTAAATAAAAAAACCCTGGTTTTTATAAATACAACAAATCTTTATAGCTAGAAACGCAACTTTATTTCAAAGCTTTCTAATTAAGAATAAATATTTTATTAAAATTCTTGCTATGATTAAAGTAACTTTATTTCAATATTTAGTTTTTATATTTCATTTAAATATATAATATTTTTAATTTGATTTAAACATTTAGTTTATACTTAATTTATTTAATATTGAAATTTTATATATTTAATTTTGTTTAAAATATTTTTTTGTATAATTTCGTTTTTTTCATTATTTTCTATAAAAAAATTGATTTAATTTTACATACTAAATTATTCGAGTAATATTTTAAATATTTTCCCATCCTGAAGGTAGTGTTAAATTAAAACCAAATATTTATTTCTACTAGTGCGGACACCATTAGAAGATCCGAATATTTGAGCGTAACGCCGGGAACTAATGATGAAATATGTAAAAACTGAAAGCGTCTTCTCACTGCTGAGGAAGTAATCATCCATACCACACACCGTCTAGAATATTTTCGGAGTTATTCAAATAAGAAATATTTCACATTTGATGTTGTCGGCTTCAAAACTAGATGCATTGGTTTGACAAAGTTGCACGTGACACTGTTTTTTTTTTAAATATTCACTGAATTCTTTTAATCCACCAAATTATTTTACTGTAAACGTACAAAACTATATTTAACCATTTCCATTTTAAATTTCTTCTAGAAAAGAATGACATTTAAGTGTGTATTTTTTAAGTTAACGAAAAATTAAAGTGAAAAAAAGCTAATAAAAATATGAATTAAAAAAAGTGTTTTTGGATTTTTCTAGTAATAGAGCTTTGTAAGAAAATGTGTTGTAGTTTTTCTTTTTTGAAAAAATTAAAACTTTTTACAAAAAAATATCGTTCCAGTTATTAACAGACTAGTTGCGTGACAGTCGTATTATTAAAAAGGACACAAAAGTTCTCAAACATAAGAACAACATTTAAAATGTTACACCAATATTAATGATAATAGTTTTTTTAGTACGAACCACCAAATATCATATAAATAATTTAGGTGGGTATACGTAATGACACAAAGTCAGATTTTATACATATATTAAATTTAAATGTGGTAAATTTGGTTATCTTGTAATTAGCCTTTATTTATAGTAATCTATAGTAATTACGATTATTGACAGACTTTTATTCATAAGTTTATGTTAATTATAAATATTGATCGGTTTCTGTGAATAATAGCCATTTCTTCACATTTTCCACACACACCCTAACAGCCAGGTTTGTCACAGTTACGTCGCTGCAACGTAATTTTTTGTCACTCTAGGTCACAGTCGCAATGTGACAAGTATGTGACATCACAGTGATATCGCGTAAGTCGCCGTCACAATGTGACTGGTATGCGATAGCAAAGAGAAGTCACTATGCGATCTTGCAGTGACATCATATTGTGACTTGTATGTGATATCGCAGTGATATCGCGTAAGTCGCCGTCACAATGTGATGTAGCGATATCAAGGGAGTCACTATGCGATCTTGCAGTGACATCATATTGTGACTTGTATGTGATATCGCAGTGATATCGCGTAAAACGCCGTCACAATGTGACTGGAATGCGATATCAAAGGGATGTCACTATGCGATCTTGCAGTGACATCATATTGTGACTTGTATGTGATATCGCAGTGATATCGCGTAAGTCGCCGTCACAATGTGACTGGTATGCGATATCAAAGGGATGTCACTATGCGATCTTGCAGTGACATCGTATTGTGACTTGTATGTGATGTCGCAGTGATGTCATCGAAATCCCAGTCAAAATGCGACATTGCTGCGATATCATCGATATCCATTTTACGTAGAAGATACGTAACAAAAGCGGACATTCAACTTTTATGTGACAAAGAGTGACTTTGAATGTGATATTACAGCGATCTTCAGTGACTTGTATGTGATATCGCTTTTCGTCACATACTCGTCACATGGCTGTTAGGGCAGTTACAATTTTGTCAATCTTTGGAGTAGAACTGGAAGGAATGGTAAAGTAAGGAAAAAAACTCAAGTGTTGAAACGCGAACATAACGGTCATGCTGTAAAACTTCAGAGAGCTAAACCAATTTCAAACTGTGCTATCAAAACTTGAATTACTTTGACGATATATGGTTAGTTCGGGGCATCATATCAGTGAATTCAAAATTGAATTGCCGTTGCACTCATATCACTTTCCTACAGAAATGGCCACATATATCTAAAGATCGTGAATATACTTTGGGTTCTAAAGTGCTATACTTGAAAAAAAAATTATCATAGATTCTTTGGCGATTTTGGATTTACACCAAACACATTATCGATGTGCGTAGATGATGAATAGGGGGAGGGGGGAACCCCATTTTTAGATTTATTATTCTTAGTTTTTTTATTCAATTCAGTTTTTTTCAGCATTGAATGGGTACGCATTTCCTATTTTTAGTTTAAGATATGAGGAATTATATGATAAAAATGAGTATGGCAATGCTTTTGGCTTCCATTAAAATAAGAATATGATACTAGAAAGGTACTATAAACAGAATATTATAGTATTGTATTTATTCGTATAATTTAAATTGATTTTGCAAAAAAATAAGAATTTTTAAAAATTATTATTTTAAGGATTCAAAATATTTTGAAAGCATGTCTTTATTGAAAATATATTTTCATAGATTGAATAATATATTCGTTGATAAGATAGATATTTGATAAATATTTGATTTCAATTATATAATAAGATATTTTGTATATTATTGATAAATAATTAAAAGTATGGTAGTTTATTCCTTACTGCCATCTTCAATTATGATTAGAGCTTCAAGTAAGTTAGAGTCTTCAATTATGATTATGATTAGAGACTTAATAGTTCTTATAAATATCATAGAAATATGTTTGTTTTTTATAATCTGTGTATAAAGCTCGGCAAAAAAAAATATTCTAGTATTCTATCCATTTCCTATCTATGCAAACTAAATATTTTTTGTTTCTTTTTCAAAATCTGTAAACAAAGGTACGAAACACTTTCTTTTTACTGTTCAACATATATTTAAATTTAGAATTCTCAATCAATACTACTAGGAAATTTATAGCCTTCCAGCCTTTGAACAAAACACTTTTATAAATTCATTACATTTTTTTAAAAATAAAAATAACGAAACCTTTTATTGAATTTCTAAAAATAACTTTTATCCCGGCTCTCGTCGGGTCCTAACCTTTGAACTCGGCATTTATATTTGTTTCAAATCAAATTACAGTTTCTTTAAGGCCAACAATATATTCAAAAACTCGGCGTTTTATTCGACAGAATCCAGTTCGAAGAATAAGAAGAAACAATAAATTTTTTTATGCACCATCCCTCCACTTCACATATCCGACCCATGAAGAGAGTAGTCTAGTTTTATAGCCCAAGTTTCCGTATAGATCTCATTGCAAAGAGGTTATTCGCAACATGCTCGGTGAATACAGCTGCTTCAAAAGTTTGAAAATACTCTGCCGACTTTTCTGCAGAACCAGAAATAAAAACGGATCCTCTGTACTTTATTCTGGATACTGATATCTGAGTACCCCTGCTTTTGTTCTTCGGTTGAGGTTTAGTACAAGGCCGATGTGTTTTATCTCCGTGATGGGCATCGCTTAGGGAAATTCTTGGCGTTACGGTCTTGTTCATATACGGGAATATTTCTAATATAGGAAAAGTCACCCAAAGCATTGAATAGTCATTGGATTTTTTCCCTTATAGACTGATACACTTTTTAGATTTGTAGCGATTCATTGCATGTGGAAATTTGAAAGGAAATGAATCCTGAGAATATATTTTTCTGCTTCATTAAAAGTAAAAAAACAATATTTGTGATTACCACTAAATTAGTTATTGTACGAATTAAATAACCATAATAATGGCTAGTACAGCGAAAAAATTAGTATTGCTCGTTATAAACAGAATAAACGTTATAATTTATATTGTTTTCATATATTATTATTACTATTTCAAAATGAATATTCATAATTTTTTAAATGTCCATTCAATATTGTTGATTTATAAATGTTATGCTACGCGTATTAAACTTTTAAAGTATTAAATTTTTCATCGAATCTTAATATTTTTTTAATTAAATCAAGTTATGATAGCTAAACTTCTTTAATAAAAAATGCTTGAATTATACTATATTTCACGTTTAACTTAAATCGTCAACTGAACTGAATGTTCAGCAATGAATAAATTGCCCAAGTACATTTATTACCAGAAAATACTGCACCAATATAGAATGCATCGTAGGAATAGTGCATTGCAAATATATTATTCTTGTGATAAAACGCTGCGACATAATTCTTTGTTCTAGCGTTCTATTGTTCGTTCTACTTTTCAATAAAATATCTATACTTTGCATTGCAATACTACACTCAAGTAAAATACATACATTTTGCATTAGTCACACATAGTAACTATCACCAAACACATTGAGAGAAGAACCGAACCATCGTCTTTCAACTCCAATCCATCAGAACCAACACTAAACAAAACCCGAAATGGCCCGAGTTTGCATAGGCAAGCTAGCTTCGGCAACTATCAGAATGACTATCAAATAATCATCCTTGACTGATTGATAGGCCTTGTCATGTTCGAGGAAATTGAATTGAATGGCTTCCTCGCAGAACTTAGCCATTTTGTTGTTATCTTTCGGTATAACATGAAAATGCCATTTGGATGGAATATTTTATGCTGGTCGAGTTATTCCGGAGAAAACATTTCGATGCTCTGAAAAAGGACATTTTCCTCCATGGTCGTGAGACATTTTGCCCTCAGAGCGTAGGAGATCAGTAGAAGAAGTTCTTAATCTGCCGAACAAAATTGTTACGTCTTTTGAAACGCGCAAAATATGAATCGATTGGGAATATTCTATCATAAGATATTTATGTATTTGCTGTCCTAACGTATTTAAAATAGAAGTTTAAGTTTTATACCATGCATAATTTTAAGATAGGATTTAGAAATGCTCGCTGTGAGGTTTGAACAATTTTTATTATTTATTAGCCTGAATATTATTTGTTTTATTATTATAAAAATTATCTTTAAAAAAACCTTTTATATTCTTAACACTACATAAAGCTAATTTTTGAAAAAGGTGATATTCTGGAAATTGAGGAGCCAACCTAAAAGACCGAATGTTTTAAAAGTTAGCAAACAAAGGTTTTTCATAGAAAATATCGGTACATAAACCTTCATTTTACACTGTTAAAAATTATGCACTTTGTTTCACCAAAAATATGGTTCCTAGTAGCTGCAACGGCTGTGTGGTGAAACGTTAAACCATATTTTTGGTATTCGGTTGAACCATTTCTCAGGTTTTTGTTTCCAAATCCAGAAAAATGGTTCAACCAAGCACCGAAAAAAAGGTGAAATTTTTCACCACTCAGCCATTGTAGCTACTAGGAACCAATATCATGGTGAAACCTAGCACAAAATTTTTAACAGTGTACTTTTTCAAAAAATAATTTCTATCTTATATAACTTATACCGTTAGCTATTGGTTTGAGCTGTGTGCTAGAAAAACTGTTAAATAAGGATTTATTTATATATTTTTAGAGCTTTTCAAAACTTGTTATTTTATGACTCAAATAAACATACATTAAATATTGCTATCTTTCAGTTGTCTCATTTAGTTTAATGATTTTTATATTAAAATTGAAAGTTATATAAATATTATTGAAAAGTACTCAATTCAATAAGTCTTTCCGATTTCTATGAAAGGTTGCAAATATAATTTTTAAATGTAATTAAAGAGTATTTAATTATAAATAAATTTTATTTACTTTTTTTGGGCTGTATTAAAAAAAAAGATATTTTCATCCACTCATTTCATGAATGCTTTAAAATTTTTAAAACTAATTAGCTTTTACATTTTCCTTTTTGAAAATTCTGTAAACTTAAAAATGTTTTTAAATTATTAACTCTGAGCTAAGAGGGTGGAATATATAACTTTGGAAACGTGCTGAAATTAATTATACAAATCGACGTAGGAAAAAATACACTCGCAACCCTATTAAATAACTTTTGAATATTAATGTGTATTGAAGTTCATTAAGTTTAGCCCTAGCCATAATTTTTTGAATGCATGAATTTCCTATAAGTTTTCATCAAGCTTGCAGAAAGTAACTGTCAATTTTTAGTTTTAATTTCACCTAAAGCCAAAGAAAATTGTGGAAGAAATCTCCAAACTTTTGCTAATTGGTACTATCGCCTGCCGTGCCCGGTCTGTGTATAATTAATGTCTGACGATTATAAGATAAAATTCAATTTTTCAGATCTAATTCAAGTCACGGAACTGGCCCCTGAATTGTTAAAAAATGTAGAGAAAGAGCGATATGGAATCAATTTCCATACCATGAATATATTTCTCCCCCTATTCGTGATTTGGGTCATGCAAAGGCAGCTATGGATTAAGTACGTTTATTTAACGATTTATGGAAATGGCAAGGTCCAAAGTACTCAGTTTTTCCATTTTCCTTTTAAGACACCATTAAAAAAAGAAAGAAATGAACATATAATATTCACGCGAGCCGAAAAATGTGAGTTACATAAAGAATGAAATTTGTTCCATAAAATTCCTGATTGCTGTGGTGGAAAGTTTTTCCTTCCAACATCAAATTGTCCATGCGTTGGTTCCTCCTACCGCCCTTCCATTCGTCAGTTTAATAGTTTCGAAAAATTCATTTAAATGTTTTAACGTTTGTTTCTGATGTCTCATTTTCGAGAGAAAGGAGAATCCTGCTAAAGGACGAGTCAAGGTGTTTCAGTAAAAAATGGAAAAACTATAGAAGCAAAAAAAAAAGTTGAAAATAGCGGGAGCGCAGAAAATGACATTATAGTTTTTTAATTAAACCCAGTCTTAAGCCTAGCTACTCATCAAGCATGGAGAATTCAGCGGATAAAAAACCCAAACTAGGCTTGGTGGTTTTTTCTGCGTGGAGATATATTTTTCTTTTAGACAACTGTTGTAAAAGAGTCGAAAAAAATAGGAAAAGGGATTATATTTTTTTCATCCTGTCGTGGCAGCAGAAATTGATGAGAATCATTCCTACGCTGTAGATTGGGAATGGAAAAATAGCATGTCGGGAGTGTTATATGTTTTTTCTTCTGCTGTTATGTGGAAAGTCCGATAAATTGCTTGGTGAACTCAACTTTGACAGCGTGAAAGCGTGTATTTTCAGAAATGGCGAGAAAATACCTTTTTTACTGCTTTTCGGTTGCTGTTTACGCTCTTTTTTCTCTAACAGTCTATATGTTGGTTATTCTTCTGCTATATCCCTCCCACAGCGATGCTTTACTTAGAATCTAAGGGGTTTAAGTCACTGTTTCATTTTTTCTCGTGTCATAGACTCGCATTTTGTTTTGTATGGTGTGGTATTGCAATGTATGCCTAACATTGAGAGGAATGCGATCAATCATTTAATATTACACAAAAGAGTGAGAAATACCTAAGAAAAATTGGCTCCTATTCGGCCGATCCATTTTTTAGTTGAAATATGAATGATTGAGATTGCTGAACATTTTTTTTCCAAGCGATATTTTGCTCAAGGTTTATTGGCCCATTAAACATTGTGAACTACTTAAGTTGAACAAGTAGAATTCGGTTAAGAAAGGTTGTATTGGCGATTTTAATACAAATAAATTTCATTCACTGTTTGTGGTTCGTCGTAACTTTACAGAGGTAAAATATTTTGGTGTTTTTACAAAACCATTCCCATCTAAAATTATCGGTAGAAAGGTTGTCAAATATTGTGTGATTATACCTTTCTCCTTATTTTGAAGCACTCTATTTGGGTAAATAATTCATAGACATATCTAGTAGCAATTCAAAATAAATAATGAATAGTGCAAGTTAAAAAAAATTTTATAGGAAACAGTTTTATGTATATATTCCGTTTAATTATATATTTTAATAACTTATTTCAATTTTTTACTGTTAATCAAACTAATAATTTATATGGTTTAAGAGTGATTTGTTAGTCCCATAGAGCTAATGCATTAGTTTTGGAATCACAACTTCCGCAGAAGTATTGCTTTGTCATGTTAGCCCTTTTTCCCCAGGTATGGGAATCAACATATGTAACATCAAAATGAAACAAATTTGAAACGAAAATGTTATCTAGCTACTTAATTTATATATTTTTGAAGTTCTAAAATGCCAAAAATATACACCAGATGACGACATTATTTTAAAACTTTATCAATTAATAATTAAATAACCAGATGTTATTTTCCTTTCAATTTTGTTTTAAATTGATGTTATGGTGATTGACGTACCTGGTGAAAGTGGGATAACATGGAAACACAATTCTTTTGCAAAAGTTGCTATTTCAAAACTAATGCATTATCTCTATGGGACTGACAGTCTCTATTAAGGGGGAACGGGTGCGCTGGACCGGGGGTCTCCAAAGTAAAGTGCATCAGTGTTAATCCTATGGAGAAAAAAATATTTTTTCTGCCACATTTCTCCGGCTGTATTGAATATTTTTTACAAGCGGAATTTTTTATGTGTTAATAATAGCTGACTTACAGGTCCCGACCTTCCCACTTTTTGAAATTGGTTCGAATATTTTTTTTAAATTTTCAATAAATAATTTTACACAAAATATTCGAAACAATTTCAAAAAGTGGAAAGATAGAGACCTGTAAGTTATCTACATTTATTATTTAAAAAAAAAACGTTTGTAAAAATATTCAATACAGCCGGAGAAATGTGGCAGAGAAAATAGTTTTTTCGCCATTGGATTAACACTGATGCACTTGAGTTTGGAGACCCGTGATCCAAAACGCCCATTCCCTCTTAAGAATATAATGTCGATAAAACTCTGCTATAGTACTAAAAAAATATTTTTCAATAAATTCAAAGTTTTACATCAAGGCCAATAAAAAAAGTATTTTTTAAGCCTGTTTTTGAAACACTGGAAAATTGCTCGAAATAATTGATATAAATTACCATAACGAGGTAGTTAAGGAGGCCGTCTAAGCGATAAGGACACCCTTCATTTGATCCCATGCCCTAAACCTTATCCCTTCTTCTTCATCATCTCTCAATATAGGGTTAAGAACTATTTTGGAATTTTGAAAGAAGACTCTCCGATTTCTTGTTTAATTTATAGACCCTGTGTCGAAAATGTAATTGGGGTTCCACATCGTGTCAACGCTGGGATCGAGTTTCAATGTGCGACAGCTATTTTGCATTTCGCCGACATGGATATTGTTTACGCTGTTCAGTTTCGTCGATTATGCATAATTTAGTGTTCGCTGAGATATAATGGATTCAGGCTGGGCTCGTTTGAATTAGGGTGCAGATATTAATGATTTCAGATAATTAAAGCGAAAGTATGTTATGAAAATTTGTTTATTTTGTTATATTAACCCTAACAAGTTGATATCTGGTGATTATGTAAATACGAATACTAATTTTTTAATGATGTTATTATAAAATATATAAAAAAAGAATAGTGTACACTCTTAAAACAAAAGAGTGAAATCCACTCCTAAGTGCATTTTCGGCACCGAAAATGAGTGGAAATTAACTCAGACTGAGTTACAACCGCTCGTTTTAAGAGTGTAGGACGTAGATTGTTTTATTTTATTTCTTTTACCCACTCCGCAAAAAGAGTGAAATCCACTCCTATAGGAGAAATGCATTTTCGGCACGGAAAGGAGTGTAAATTAACTCAGACTGAGTTAAAACCGCTCGTTTGCTTTAAGAGTATAGATTTTTAATAAACGTGATATCTTATAAATTATAATTCGGATTTTTATATCAAAAGTAAAATTTGGTTATAAATATATAACTGCGGCTCAGTGCATTTTATAAAACATGTTTAAGAAATAGATAATTTGTAAAAATTTTACGCAAACAACGTACGCGTACTACGTATTTATATTTTGCTTTATATCATCAATAGTAGGTATATCGTGCATACAAATACAGATTAATATTTTTTTATTAGCCATATTTAACGCGAAAATAGTTGTTTTTAAAAACATGAAAAAGAAATAGATAAAAAAAATATTATATTATAACGTAATAAAGAATAAGTACAATTAGTTTTTTTATTGTGACACAATAATTGAACAACTATCGGATTCTATAAATAATTAATTATCGAAAGACTCAAAATAATTTAACAACAAATGAAAAATATAATTCTAAAAATACTAAACAATTTTTTAATCTTTTTTATCGCAATCTATTTTTAAAAACCATTATTTTCTCTTGGTTTCGATACATGATATAATAATTTGTATATCTTTAATTGTACACATCAGAAACTTAATTATCTTAATCTTTTAAAACTTGCAACAAGTTATGCTTAGAAACGATTTTAATTTGCTTTTTGGTAATTGAGATACTTTTAACGTTGTTAAAAATACGTTTTTGCGTTTCACTTCTTTTAAAGAAATAGCACATGCCACATCTGGAAGCGATGTTTCCAATTCCAGACCAAAAAAAAAAGAAGATACAAAAATGAAACAAAAATAATCGAGAAATAATAAAACGGTTTTGATAAAAATTAAGCGAGCAGCAGAGTTAAAGTTATATGACAAGAAATAAATTACAGGACACAGGTACAATTCGGAAATTATTATTTTTATTTTCACTTTCCTAAGCTGAGGTGATTGTTTTTGAAAATACTGGTCACATCTGAGGATAAAATGAAATTGTCTTTGGGGTATAATTTTTTTGTGATAATATTTTACACAGAATTTTTTCTTTATGAATGAATTACACCATGGATTTTTTTATAATGAATTTCACAATTTATTCTTTTCAAATACTATGTTGTCCATATATTTTGGTCCATATATTCATTACATTTATGTGACAGCATTTAAAATGGAGTTATATTTTTGTTTTAAATTAATTCTTTTAATATCAACTATAATTAATAAAATGTTTTGTATATTAATTCAATTGTAAATACCATTTTTTTATATATTTTTAAGTATTTGTATTTATAAGGTAATTACTATATTTTATGGTTTTAATATTATATAATTTATTTGCAAAAAATTCATTCATAATATATTCGATAAGAAGTTATTGTTAAATACGAAGAGATTTGTTGAATGTTTAATTTATACCAACTTTGGATTTAAAAAAATCACTACATTTAAATAAAAATGAGCCTAACGGCTGAAAGTATTACCGTTTCAAATATATTCCTGAAACTTGAATATATTTTTCCCGATAAAGACAATTTCTACTCAAACTATCGAAAAAGAACTCTGGAATTAAACAAAATCGCTCTCGATGATTTGACGCAAATTTGAGTTCTCTGTTGACAGACTGTGAATTAAAAGAGGTATACAATCGCGGAAAATATCACCCTTTTTGTGATGGGATTTCAGACACACTTCCAGAAATGAAGAGCACGTGAAAGAGTTTCCTATAATTGGACGATTATATGTTTCTGGGGTTTTCTTTTTTTTGTTTTTAATGCGGGGTTCTGAAAAATGAGATGACTGTGGAGTTGTGATGGATTTCACGCCCCCTTTGAAGCAGGGAGAACGTACAAATTGTACTTATTCTTGGGTTTCACTGGTCAACTTTGAAAAAATATATGAATTTATTTTAGCAATTTATCTAAGAAATGTGATTACTAGTTTTTTAGTACTTAAATCATATTGATTGGAAGGTTTTTAGTTGGAAATAAAGTTTTTCATAAGGGATAATCTGCAAAGTATAACACTGTTGGAATAGTTTGAAGAATTTAATGAAAAATTCAGTGTTGTTCAATATACGTTTACGTATTGCAACTATCTTTATTCATTAAAGAGTTTCGAATATTTTTGTATTACTTTGAAATACATTTTATAACATTCTACATATTCTTCAAAAAAATTATATTTATAACACTGGAATAACTTTAATATAGTGCATATTTAAAGTGTTAGATGTTTTTCTTTTATTGAATTTTTAAAAGTTAAGGTCTTCCATTTCTTTAGTTTTATTTTTATTAACTTTTAAAAATGGAAGACCTTAATTAATAGTACACATATAGTTTCATAAACACCTAAAACATTATCGTAGTAGTTCAAAATTGAAATTATTGATTTTCGATGTAAAAGAAAAAAAAAGAAGGCATATTGTAAAAATATTTCAATTACACCTAAATTCAAATCATTAAATGATCACAATCTATTTTAATAAGTGAATAAAAACTAAATTATAATGTGTACTTTCTTGGAATACGTTACAAAAAGTTGATATATTTAAATTGGTCCATAACGATCTTTTAAAGAAAAAAAATATTTACTTCATTTTTTTCTTATTCTTTTTGCATTTCAGATTCTTTCATTTTGTTATCTAAAAGTTTTGAATACGTTATGCTAAATATTTTCGTAGAAAAGTGTTCAGGTATTTTTTATAAGACGTATAAATAATAAAATGGGAAGCGTACTGTGAGAGACACGTTAGTTATCTCTAAAAATAAGATATGTTGCCAAACATTTTTTCGGGTTTTGTTCTTTGACTTTTTATGTCAAACTGACAGATCTTTCTTGTCAGTTGTCATATATCGCCCTTAAAACCAGAAAAGAAATGACATTTTTTATACAAATAAATTTAGTCTGTACTGTGGTCTACAATGTCTAGGTAAGTTTATTAAAGAAGAAATAGCTTCAAATTTTCTCGTGGGAAAACTCTTATGTCATGTTTTTTTGGAAAAACGCAGTTTCTCATTGATGTGGAAAAATAAATGTTTTCTGATTTAGTCTTTTGATCTGTATTTTAAGAGACAGAGAAGGCATTATTTTTCTATCGAATTTATTTTCTCCATAATGTAGTTTAAAAAATTATGTGCATTCAGTTTATTAAACACTACTATTAGTTATGTTAATACAGGAGGAAACATTGATAGTTGTAAATACTATTATTCATAGAATACTTTTTTCATATCAAATGAAGAAAAAAATCTGACAGATTATTTTTTTTTAATTTGAAATGTCAATTAAATTAATTTTTGATGCATCAAATGTACGCAAAAAATAGTTGATAACAAAACATTTGATTAACAATCGATTTTTTAATTGAAATTATTGTCCAAAACACAATTTATCAAAACGTTACTGTTTTTAATAGTAAGTCAATTGATTTTGGAACAGATTTATAAAATTTTGGCAAAAATATATGCTTAAACAAAAATTATCTGTCTCTTAGTAATTCATTATTTTTCCAAACGAATAAAATGTGAATTAAATTTTTTATAAAATTTTTTAGAGTCTGGCTGCATTCATTGAGTAAAATTAAAGATCATATTATTTCAAAAACTGTATAAATTAACGAAAGATATATTTTTTACACAAACATAAAATAAAGTATAAACGTAATATTTTTTTAATTAGAAATTATAATACGGTGTCTCAAAATTAAGGTCAAAACTTGTGGGACACTTCTGTAATTAATTTGAAAGAAGGCAATTGTTCAATTCAATGCTCTCAACATTTTGACATTAAAATCAACCCTTAAAAACCTAATACAACGAAGCCGTAACACAAACTACCCGACCAAACATAACCTGACTAACTGATTAGATTAAATAAAATGTTTGTCTCGCCAACATCGAACCGGCATTACTCGAAATTGAATATTGCGATCAGCTTTTCCAATCATTGACTCTCGGTATGACAGTTAATTAGCAACAGTCGTGTTCCTCGAGGTCGCGATCACGCCTTTGAGGTTCTCATCCCTCGCAAAGCTCAGGATTAACCAAGTTTGAAATTGGTATTCCGCAGGAAATATCTATTTGGCCTAACAGGTGAGAACAACAGATGCCATTGGATGCTAAGCAGATAGGAGTGTTGGGCATTAGATGCTTTGCTGAATTAGCCCTATTGATGGGTGGATATGCGATAGGGTACTTCTATTTTAAAATACTGTGTTGTGGCTCACGTTTTAAATTTGTTTTAACGTACTTATAAATTAATTCATTGGTAAATAAAGATATTAACTATCATTCAATTTACTTGTGATATATTTTACCTCTCTGTGTTTGTTAAATGAATACCGAGCTTAATGGTTAGATTAAGGGGACTCATCGTAGGGGACTCATAACAGGGGACTCATCGTAGATCATAATTGTATATCGCTGATCATGGTGTATCACTAGTAATTATTTCATCATATACAAGGCTACGAAAACGGAAATGACCACCATCTGATTTTCTCAAAGACCTGGGAAGAAATGTAAAAAAATTAACAACATTTATCCATACTGACATTTTTTAAAGTTTATTAGAAAATATAATGTTGACTGAGTGAGATAGTAGTAACACCATTGAAAACACTATTAACACATTGAAGCTAGGCATGTATATTGATTATTCTTATTTGATTGCGATCTTGATAAGAAATAATAACGTTCTTAGAAACCTGTTTTTGGAAATGAAAAAACAACTAACATAAAAAAATTGTGAACGGTATGTATCAAGATAAAATACTTGGATAAACTAAAACATATTAATTATCAATCTATGATGGCATGTGTTCTTATAAAATACTAATTAAAAAAAAAGAAACCGACATCTTTCAGATAAATATTTTGCAACACGAGGATATATTCCAATGCCATTCAAAAGCCTCATTTGTGGCGGCGAATTTCTAAAACTGCAGTTTATCATTATTTAATTTCGGTTCCCAACATAATCGCTGTGGGATCATTCAAGCTGCAAGCTGCGCTGCTTTCTAAGATTAAAATAATTACTGGCACAGTCGGAGATTGAAGTAGCGCATGTGCCTAATGAAGTTAATTACTAAATTTTGTTAACCATCCGCGGAATTCAGGTCGCGTATGAATAGAAACATATTAATCAAAAGCATCAAATCGGCACCCGATAAATTTCCGGCCGATTTCAAAAAGGGGAATAACTCAGGAAATTGCTACATTAAACACGTTGCATTCCTCTAATATTTGTTTGTGGTTTGGTCTTCTAGTGGTGTAAGGTAGATAATGGTTTTTGGCTCGAATCATTAGTAATTAAAATATAAAAATTAAATGTAATTAATTTGTGTAAGTGGACATAAATATTAAGTTTTTGATCATAATTGTATATCGTTATCGTGAGGAGTGGTAAAACGTGAGTCGCTTTTACAACAACATTTAAAATGTTTCAGTATTTAGGTCGAAGTGTCAGTTTTAGTACTAACAAAAGTTTTTTTCACAGTCTGTGTATAAAAACTTTCTATGCGGTATATTTTAAATCTTTGGCAATCAAACTTGTTAGCTTTTTTTAAATTTTACCCATGACTTTTACACTGTTAATTAGCTTGGTGTATGTCTTAACCGGAATACTGCAACTTTTTAGCTGCCACTAATATTTGTTCGTGTATTTGCCAGTTTTGGGGTAAAACCATAACTGTGATACACAGCAAAAGCGGTAAATCAGCGATCCAAATAGTGGTGAAGGCTAGAAAGTATCAGGATTTCGGTGTAATCTTGCACTACAATTTTTAACTACATATAGAACTATAGACATGCATAATTAGATTTATTTAAAATATAACTGTTAAAATATCACTTATTTCTCAGAAATGTCTGCAAAAAATGCAATTTCAAGACCTTAATTACCATTATTTATTTAAATGTTAGAAAATAATGTCTGGAGACTAACTCTAAAAAGCTAGTAGATCCTTCAAATGAATTGATATTGACTAACTCCATTTGGTATTTATAGATATCTTTAAAAACTTGACTATCTCCAATATGGTGATGTCCCCCTTCGCGTGTGGGCCGTGTGTCCCTTCGGACGATGATTATGCACGCTACGTAATTACTGTAGTCTGTAGATTTAATGGTGAGGAAACTTGACATCTCCAGACCTTCTCCGGCTCAGTGTTTGATCCCAAGGCATTTCCGCGATGACAGTGTTATAAAAACCACAAAACTATGTATGAGAAGAAAAGGTGACAGCCAGAGATATTTTATTTCTTTCTTTGCAGTTTTTCTTCTTTTTTTTTTGTTGGGGCTTGATGATGATCTGGTACATAAGAAACTGAGCTTCGTTAAGACTGCAAAATTTTAATTGATTCAAAGTGTTAAGACTGCAAACTTAAACTTGGTATCGTTGTTTGCTATTCAAGTGAAAAATGAAGGTTTTTTTAATGTAAGGTTTTTTGTTGTCTTTGGGGAAATAAGAGTCAGATACAGCGCGTTTTTGAACACATAATATATTTTGCATTAATGAGATGACCGGTATACAATAAGTGGGAAGAAATAATGTTTAAATTTAGAACACTATTATATTTTTATTCAGCAACCGGTTTGTTTTCGGTAAACACATTCATACTCAAACTGTAGGCATTTTTTTTATTTAGCTTGTGTTGATGAATTTACACAAATAATTTATAAAAAATATCTATTTTATGATAATTTTACAAAAAAAAACATATTTTGTTTTTTTAACAGTGTATCTTTGAATTTTTGCTTCGAAATTGTTTTAAAAATGTTTTTTTAATAAAGCACGACAAATTATTAAAATGTTCTGATAGTAATTACTATGTACAAGAAATTAACTGCAAAATTAAATTTATTTCCACGAATACTGCACAAGAAAACTTATATCAGGGTTAAAAGTTTTGTCTAACTATACTCATTTTCTTAGGTTTGTAAAATTTTATACTTATAATATTTACCTCGCATACTTTTTTAAAGTAGCCGTGGAGTCATTTTACATTACTATTTTCGGAGTTTTCTTATGTCAAAACCAATTCATTATTTTTCATTATGCTTTTCTTTATTAATATACCCATTTAGTATCGAATAACAAATGGTAATAGTTTTAAGTTAATTTTATATAATTTATGACTAAAACAACATGAAACGTAATTTCAATTTTAGAAAATTATCACAATCTTCTGAAATGCATCAAAATATATAGACAATTCCTAGAAGGCTTTGGTAAAAAAATTCCAATGTATATGTTGCACGATTAACTTTTAAATTCAGAAACATTGATAATATTTTGAAACTCGAGTCAAATAACAAATGTGTAATAAAATTATGATACATATCCCATATCATTGAACACGGACTCTTTGTCTACCAAGTAAACTAAATATAATCGGAAATATCCTTTAATAAATACGCCACACACAATAATGCCGGTGACAAAAAACCCTTTTCGTCTCTGTTAACTCTGAACTTTTAGCTAGGTTGTTTTTTTCCTCCCGCACTCATTTGCGGAACCTATAAATCTGGGGTCGTTTTTGCGTCATTATTCGGTTCCTTTGGCTGTTAGTTATGTCATTTGGTCATCATTCAAAGTGTTCCCCATGTCCGTAAGCGGATGTGACACTCGACAGTCTTATCCGAAGCACACAGCCACTTCCGTCGGATAGACTACTCTATAAAAAAGTCCCAGAAATAATAATAAAAAAAAAACTTCTTCGTAAAGACCTCAAATGTAGAAAAAATAATAAGGAGACGACTTCCTAAGTTGTTAAGGGAATAAATAGATTGATCTTTCCGAACGTAATTCAAAAAGAAAGTTATATCTTCGAAAGGGAAATATTTTAACTGGAATGTCATAAGAAAGCCTGAATCAGACACGATATCAAAAAAAGAAAAATTCTTCGGAGTATGTGGTTTCGCTCAGTTGGGGAAATTTAAATATCAAGTAAAAATATAATGGGCCTCATTACAGGAAACTTCTTAACATAGTCTGATAAATATTTCTGACTTCCTTTTCATTATTTAAATTTTAGAGTTCTTTAATACAGTCCGTCCAATAAAAGCATCAAAGAATTTGGTTTGTGCAAATTAATTGTTTTTAGAAATAAGCCATAAGAATATGCATTTTACATTTTTAATCAAAATGTTTTGCAATGTCCAGGTTTAAGGTTAAACATTTATTTACAAATAACAAAACGTTAATACTAAGTTTTATTCTCAAAAATAAAACTATTATTAAATTGCTGTTAAAAAGATTCAATTTATTCGAAGTGAAAGATTATATTACTTCAGGTATTCTTCAAAAGATAAACAGCTTCCTAAACAAACTCACATTTATTACAAATATTGCTGCAAATAGAATAATTTTTTGTTTTGAATGCTGAACTATATTTTATTAAATATTATTTGAAAATAATAATATAAAAAAAACTTTGAAAATCAATATTGAACTATTTAAAGATAAACTTTTAAACCTTAATTTAAAACAATTCTTTCAGTAATTATTGCTTACGTAAGATATTTTAATATCCAAATATCTCCAGCTAATGTGGTATAAATTTGAATTTACAATATATTTTTGTCTGGTTTCTAACTGCGAGGTAACAGTAAAGCAAGATAAAATAATTTGTTTACAAAAGTTTCTTTATTGAGTTAAAAGTAATCTTTGATTGCTATTCTGAGAATAGGAGAATTTGAATAAATCGTGTTTGCAATCAAAATGCATTAAAGTCCATTAGTTACGTGTATTTTCCAAAATGTATTGAACAAAGGTGGATGCAGATGCAAATATGAAACATCTTGCCTTTCAAATTAATTATCGAATGCTAATCGAGTAACAAAAACATAAAAAAAATATTAAAAACACTCTAAATGAATATATCGGAAGGTTTAGAAAGTTAAAATAAAAGGGATTTTAGCATATTCAATTCTGCTTTCTAGTTTTTTTCTACATTTTTTAGTTTTCCAGGAACAAGCAGATGTCTAAATTCCACGATAAGATGTTATTAATTCTAGAGTTGAGATAGGGGAAAGCTGCGAGTTTATGATCAAGTTTATGTATTCCAAAGTTTTACTAATTGACTTTAAGGGTTTGGTAGAGTTTAAAGCGAGATAGGAAAATCGCAGGATTGATGGGATAAATAAATAATTTATTGGAGCTAAATAATTTTTTATATTTATAAATTATGTTTTAATTACCATGGGGGTATTATTAGTGTTATTTTCATTGTATGTTTTGCATTATATTTGTTCAGAATTTAAATGTTCATTTTTCTTATTTTTTGGGAAAGTCTTAAGAGTAATGGAATCATTTAACTTTGTTTAAACGTTTTGAAACAAAATAAAAATTGATAATTTTGTCAGATAATGATTCATTTTTGTTAAAGCAATGCGTGAAAAATATTAAATTTAAAAAAAAAATGAGCATGCTTTTATGATCTATTAAGCTTAGTTTTTTTTATTTAAGAATTAATTTTAAGAAAAAACTTAACGTAATTATAATATTAGATTTTCTTTTTATTTCATATCTTTTTAATACAAAAAAATAACCTTTAACAGTGAATAAAAATAATGTTTTGAATGGGCCGTTTTATGAATTTTCACGTGCATTAACGTTTTTTGTGCATAAATATATATTTTTAAGTTTAAAATTATTTGTTTTATCATTCAAATATTTTTTTATTAAAAAGCCAGTCTCGATATAACAGACTCTATTGGTTTTGTTGTAAGTAACCCATTAATTAAATCAATATTAACCTTAATGGTTTATAATTTTCAATAAAAAATAAGAAATGATAAAACTTTTTATCATTAAGTCAAGCTTACTTCGAGTAGAAACATTAACTTTACATAATGCCTAAAGATTTATTATTTTTCATCTTTGTATTTCAATTCTACGAAGTCATTATCTTCGTCTGAGCTTTAAAAAAGATACATTGTATGGTTTGAAAAACCAATAAAAATTTCCTTCAAACCGTTTTTGCTACAATCCATTATACAAAGTCTTCCTATATAGATGCAGTAATGATTAAGCGCACTTACTATTGAAGATAGAACTGCCTCTACTTGGATTTTGAGAATAACGCTTGACCGCAGTACATAACATGCCTAACAACCCTAATGTGCGAGCGCTAAGCTTCTGTCAAAAATCGGAAATCGAACCGGAGCTGAAAAAAGCCCATCATTTTCCGAAATAAATATAACGCAGCAACAAAATAAAAAAACCCTCCTCGATGGGGCTAAAGGAATCATCCGGAGTGTAACACAATATCGCGATCAATGTGGGTAATTGTTTACCGGGGCTAACTATTTATCGATACAATTTCTTGTAGCTACATGCATAGATTTTTGCGATGGAGATAGCAGCGGCAAAGAAACCCAGGCGTAAGAAAGAACCGGCGGATAAAAAAATCCCCAGCAGAAGATAAGATAGATTAATTGTAAGATCGATAAGCCGATTGGAGGTGCATTCTTCGCGGCTCATTCTTTGAGAGCACCTAAATATAGGGTGCATCCATCAATCACTGATCTATCAGGGCGTCTTGAAGAGGAGATGAGCCACCGGCAACACTAATCACTGCCCGGCCGCATGCGACAAATCTACTTCTTTACCAGATCGTATCGAGCCATGACGCCGGGAGATAGCCTGGACAACTATTTGTCTGCTTCAAGAAGTAATCTGAGGAACGATATGCACTGATAGGGAAGAAATGGGGGAATGTCATTGCTGACAGATGCTGCGAGCTTAGGGTCAGTGTCCAATGTTAAAATGGATATCCGAAGTTGGGCCTATATGTGTAGGTAGACGTTGTCACCTTATAGTGTTTTGTCAGCTTATACACTGTAAGAATATATTCTGTTATTTTACAGAAAATTTCTGGCAGCAAAGTTGCCAGTAATATATTTGATGCCATGGGCAAAATATGTTGACAGAAATTTTCCTTAGCAAAGCAGTACCGGCAATACAGATATTTTTTGTATTGATGGATACGTCAAAAAATAAAATGTCAAGTCATAACAATTATGGGAACCCGCGTCGATAGCGTAAGAGCCTGGCACTATGACCACTACAAGATCAAGGCCACGGAAGTAGTTTGCATTTATAAAATTTTATTTTCGTAATCAAAAAGAAAAAAACTGCAATATGTATCAGTGGTTGCAGATTTTATAGGTTTCCGGAGAAAATTGTTCTTTTAACCAAGAGGTGTACTCAAACTGTAAGGTGTACTGCAACCCTCATGACCTTGAGGTGTGCTCACACTGCAAGGTGTACTGCAACCCTCATAACCGAGAGGTGTGCTCACACTGCAAGGTGTACTGCAACCCTCATAACCGAGAGGTGTGCTCACACTGTAAGGTGTACTGCAACCCTCATGACCGAGAGGTGTGCCCACACTGTAAGGTGTACTGCAACCCTCATGACCGAGAGGTGTGCTCACACTGTAAGGTGTATTGCAACCCCCATGACCGAGAGGTGTGCTCACACTGTAAGGTGTACTGCAAGCCTCATGACCTAGAGGTGTGCCCACACTGTAAGGTGTACTGCAACCCTCATAACCGAGAGGTGTGCTCACACTGTAAGGTGTACTGCAACCCTCATGACCGAGAGGTGTGCTCAAACTGTAAGGTGTACTGCAACCCTCATGACCTTGAGGTGTGCTCACACTGCAAGGTGTACTGCAACCCTCATAACCGAGAGGTGTGCTCACACTGTAAGGTGTACTGCAACCCTCATGACCGAGAGGTGTGCCCACACTGTAAGGTGTACTGCAAGCCTCATGACCTAGAGGTGTGCCCACACTGTAAGGTGTACTGCAACCCTCATAACCGAGAGGTGTGCTCACACTGCAAGGTGTACTGCAACCCTCATGACCGAGAGGTGTGCTCACACTGTAAGGTGTATTGCAACCCTCATAACCGAGAGGTGTGCTCACACTGTGAGGTGTACTGCAACCCTCATGACCGAGAGGTGTGCTCAAACTGTAAGGTGTACTGCAACCCTCATGACCTTGAGGTGTGCTCACACTGCAAGGTGTACTGCAACCCTCATAACCGAGAGGTGTGCTCACACTGTAAGGTGTACTGCAACCCTCATGACCGAGAGGTGTGCCCACACTGTAAGGTGTACTGCAACCCTCATGACCGAGAGGTGTGCACACACTGTAAGGTGTATTGAAACCCTCATGACCGAGAGGTGTGCCCACACTGTAAGGTGTACTGCAACCCTCATGACCGAGAGGTGTGCTCACACTGTAAGGTGTACAGCAACCCTCATGACTGAGAGGTGTGATGGGGAGGATTGTTCATAGATGACCCTTGTCTAATGTGTATTGCTAGAACATTGACTATTCGTATTTTTCCCCGAAGGTATAAAAATATCTCCTTATACAGTTTGACTATCTTTAAACGAGTTTATCGAAGTACATAAAATCAAAATATCAAAATATTCCAATCTTTTTTAGGTAGGTTCGAAAGTAACCGATTCCTGTTAAGAACTTTTTGCTACAGAACCCAACTTTGGTCAAAAATGGAGAACATGTTTGACACACTGTAGCATTCACTGTATTTTGAGTTTCATATTTTTTTATGCTTAATACAATAATACTTAGGGGTTGGTTGAATTTGTAGCTCAACATTATATGAATATTTTTGAATAGAGAAATATTAAAAAAAGAAGATAAAAACAAATTTTAAACCTTCAAATATAGATATATATTTACAATGAATAAAATTATTTTCAAATTATACCAGTTAAATAACCAAACTCTAACGTTCCAGTTATATTTTTTTTATTTATTTTTCGTTAAGAGAAACTAGTGATTATGAAATTTTTTTACAACTTAGCAATACAAAATATTAAGTATTTATTCAACTAATTTTATATGCTTACTTTAAAACATCAAATCTTTCATTTAAAAAATATACAATACTTGTTAAAGCAAATGTCTGTCCCTAGGGTTTGGTTCTATATCTCATATTTTAAAACGAAGGTATATTTATCTTGAAATTAACACGCAATTTTACAGAATAACAAATAGTTATATTATGTTTGTTGTGTGTATTATGCACTCCAACTACAAGTTTCGAACCCTTTTTATATTATCAGTATAAAATAAAAATCAGACAAAATAAAAAAAATACAAACCATGCTTACCATACTTTTTAAAAATAAAATAATTCTAATCTATATACATAAAAGGCAACTTCCGTTTGTCTGTATAAGACACAAGATCTAAAGAACCACTCAACAGATCGTCACGAAATTTGGCACAAAAATTCATCTCATCTCCGCAACAAATATAGGCCAGGAATTTTTCGAATCAGACAATTCCTTCTATCGTTTTCGAACGTTTTTATTCGAATTTTCTAAAAAAACCTACACCACTTTGGCTCAAATCCGATCTTTTTTTACTTTCCTGATGCCATCGGCTGAAAAACTTAAATAAAACTTTTAACGAAAACATTTAAAATTGAAAATGTTTATTTTATTCTGTTGCCATTACCTTCAGAAACTAATTTCATTATTTGAAAAATAATTGACATGTTTCAAGTGACGTAATTCCGCCAATCTCCATTCCCGGATTTTATTGTGGGTTTATCAAAGAGTTCTATATTTGGGTAGAGACTGAACCTGGCAACAGCCCCATGGACCAACACGGAGACAATCATAGAGTTAGGAAGGAGAGGTAGAGGGGTCTATGAGTTCAAACGGTTTGAAGCAGGGCTGTCAGGTGTTTCGAGCTACTGCGCATCACATACTGGCACTGAGGTATCCCAAGATGCACCGCTCTAGCGGTGTTTTGAGCTACTGCGCATAACATAGTGACCGAAACTGGCACTGAGGTATCCCAAGATGCACCGCTCTAGCCTGCTTCATTTGTGCGCTACTGCGCATATACATGGACCTCTCTATTCTCTTTCATACCTCTATGGAGACAATATAGGGTGGCATGTGGGGCCCGATGGCCGAGTGGTTTGGATCACAAGCCATAACGCTAGCAGTCCGCGCTCCGTAAGAGCTGCGGGTTCGATTCCCGCTTTTGCCCTGGGTGTACTTCCTTTCTCAGTATCAAAATTATAAATTAACTAGCACTTTTGCCACTCTATTCGGGCTCCGTAGTGAGCCATGGCTGCCGATGGCAGCTCAGTACGAGTCGTTCCTCTACCCTACTATAGAACTCTTTGGGGTTTATTTGATGATTTTTTCATTGATTTTTCTGTTGACTGCATGTATGCATATTTAAGCAATAAATGTATAGTTAAGCTATTACTGTACTATGATGGTTAATAAAGGCCATCCCACTAGAGCTGCATATTAGTATTTTATGTATTTATTTTTTCGCCAAATACGTTGCCAAACCCGCCAAATTATTAACTACAACTCGCCAAATGGGCAATTTCTTTTATTATATGGTACACATATTTGGAACGATTTGATAATTTTTTATCCGTGCGAAGAACGGGTATAAATTTGCTAGCGTTATTATTGTATTTATTTTCTTTCAATTATTATTGTATTTATTTTCATTCAATTATTGTACATATCTGCATTGATTTAGTACTGTATACATTTGCACACATTGAATTCTTAATTTTTCAGCATTTGTATTGAATTAAAATTGGTACTGCTTATTTAGCTGTTTTTCCATTTTTAATTCTTACTGATTATTTTTTACTTAAATATGTATTCTTTTTAATTTGAGCTTCTTATCAAATGTATTTTTGAAATTAATATTAATCGTAACTATATCCAAGTTGGGTAATTAAATGGAAAACTACTGGGTAATCTTCATATCTTATGTAACTAAAATGAAAGAAAAAAATAGTTAAATTGACTGTTAAATTATTTTTCCACCTCTACCAGTGCAACGTCGGGTATAACAGCTAGTAAAAACATATAACACTTATAACTCTTATCATAACCCATCCTTAACCTTTTCGACTTTCCTTATTTCAAAAAATATATTTAAATAAATTATATTCGGTATTGCATTAAGCGACACATCCAAGTTCTTTGTTTTAGAGTGCTTTTAGTATTTTTTAAATTGCAATTGAAAATATTTTTGATGTGGAATAAAATGCTGGGAACAACTACTCTAGAATATTTCCATCTATACTATTTCTTTTAGAACTTCGGTGAAAAAATGCAAATTTTTTGTTTTGATCATCATAAATGCATTTTTACAGCAAACTTCTGACACGCTAAGAGAGAAGAATAAAAGAGACTATATACAAAAAAGTGTGAGTGATAAAAGATTGAAAGTTTTTTTTGTTGCCGAGGAGTTGTGTATAAAAACCAAAGAATGGACTTTGGAAATTTCGAGGCACAAACAAAGACGAATACAAATACGAAACAGCAAATGGAAAACTTTTTGTAAAATGAATAAGAGAGGGATATAAAGCGTCACGAAGTAGGTAGCGAGTACTTTTGAAAATCATAAAAATATCCCCGTTTTTTACAGACGCTCTTGAACACCCTTGGAAACTAATAAGCTTCTCTAGGATGTCTACTTCATATCGTTCTCTATGTCTGGTTGGGTCTTGGATCATCCATCAATTTCAAAGAGACCATCTTTTCACCAATAGATAAAAGGACAAAAAAAAGTGCAAAAAATCACCATCTCTCGAGAGCGCGAATTCTTGGTGAATATCAGTTGAGGAAGACAACCACTAAAACATTCAGTTCAGTCGCTCTTAAAAATATTCGCTGGAAAAGGAAAAGCACATATTTTTTGCTCTACATAAGACATACGGTTATACCCCTCTCTAAATTTTTATTCTGCTTTCTCTCGTTCCCACAGTACTTGCGTAGGTACTGCAGTATTCGTCATGTTTTACTCCCATAGAAAGGTACCAGGTAGTTTTTAGTTTGGCTTCCATTCTCGGATTTCGGACGATAGGCTTGGTGTTTGTCACAAGCCTATTCTCCATGGCACTATTTTTCCGGTCTCCATAGTTCTTTACGTAAGAGGCTAGTCTAATATTAACACTAAACGGTTATTCAATATTAATAATAATTAATTTTGATTGTAATAAAATGATTTGATGCACTGATAATATTTCATTTAGAATTATCGTGTATAATAACAATGGTTGTAAATAAACCAGAGTTTTTATTCCATATAATTTAAGTTTAAGTGCAGCAAATTATTTAGTCCTTATTCAATAAAATTTGTATTTTTTAGAGCTTAGTGGAAAAGAAATTTGATGTATTCCTGACAAAGAAAATGTCTAATTAATTGTGAAATTAGTCTAAATTTATTTAAAATTGTGAGTCACTATTTTGTTTACATCTTAGAAATTTTATTACTTTTCTAATAAAATGCATGATTTCTAATGCTAAAAATATTTTTTGGTTTTCTGTTCAGAATTATTTGATTCATTAATCTTTACTGGAGTAAATATGGAGTTTATCCAAGGAATACCGCAAGTAATTATCCAATTTTTTAAAAGAAAATATGTTTCATTTGCAATTATTAGATTAGTTAGCCACACACACATTTTTCACATAGTATAACAATAAATGTAATGATCATTCAAATGGAATGACCATTTTGAAACACAACTTAATCAAATTAGTTTAAAAATAACCAAAACATAAATCTATTTTATATATAGTTTTGTTTTACAATGTTATATAGGAAAAATTTAGTAACTGGCGACGAAATGTTTCTAACGTAACTTAAACAAATTATTCAATACTTTTGTATATTTGTATTAGTATTATTAGATGTATTTCTGTGCTTATATTGAATGATTTAGTCAATACTTTTGTATATTTGTATTAGTTTTGTTAGATGTATAGTTAGACTTTTATTGAGTAAAGAAGTACTGCTTTTAATAAAGATATCGGCCAAATCACTTTCTCGACGCAGTCACTAAGTGTAAATAACGCAACTCTCCGGGGCCAGGCCGCCGCATGTGTAAGAGGAAATCAACGCCGTGTTTCACTTAGTCGGACTTCTTTCAATCAGTCCTTCTCTGACCACCAAGGATCTGGAGTAATACAGGACTTAGGTCCTTAAGGTTCCCCAGTTTATGAAGTCCCTGAAGCCTGTACGCTTGTGGCTTACGGAGAAGTCCCCTATGAATTGATCCCAGACTGTGTTTCTGGGATTTTTTTTGTCCTTCTTCCTTTGTAGGCTTCTGATCAGTTGGACTTTGCAAAGATCTGGAGGACACAAAAGAATGGACAAAGCTAAATTGCCCGACTTCGACAACAAAATCAGGGTGTTTTTTTTGTGTTCTTTTGATTATGGTGTTATTGGCTGCTTTTATGGACACGCTCTATTTGTTTTATCCATTAAGTGGTGTACTTAGTGTAAGTAAAATTAAGTAATAGATTGGGTAGAATGATTGGGAAAATAGGATAAATGTTGGAATATTTGAATGCGATAGGAATTGAGACAAAATGTTGGTTTGGAAACATTGCATGCTGATATGAGTAACATATTTCTGTGTTTTTTATGTAATCGGTCCCAAAATGTACCTTAAAAGAAGTGTACATAGGTCAAATATGTAACCATTGTTTTATTTTAATAGTTACTTCACAATTTGACTATTGGTAAAAACACTATTTTTATCAATCTTCGTGAATACAAAACCAAAAGTAATAATTTTATGCATTTCTACACAAATTACAAATATAAACTCAAAAACGTATTTCAAACAAGTACTACACATATTTTTATTTTTGTATGCTTTAGACAAGTTAAAATGAATTCCAAAAGAACATTGTAAAGAGCAAAACACTGGGAGAAATTTGTATTTTTTTATTAGTATATTCAATTACTTTTCAATGCCATAAATTTATTCCCAAATATTATATTAATAATCCCATTTGCTAGTAAAATGTATAGATAAATGTAAATATTTTACAGATCCGTTGTTATTTTTTTGCAAAACTTCAATTTGTTTATTATTATGAATATTTCAATATAAAGTAGTTATTGAAAATCAAAAATTCTTTTTTGAAAAGCTTAGCGATGTTGTTTAAAACTATTCATATTACCTACTTATGTTACCTATTTTTTCCTATAAATAAGTTTAGGAGATTAAAACTATTTTTAAACCTGGAAAACAACTTTAAGAAGTATCAATTTACCATGCAAAGCTTAGAATATTTTCAAATGTAATATAATTTTCCATGTCGATAATCTAATAAACCTTGTTAAAATATTTAATTTGAAAAGTTTAATAAGTTTAAAAATCCCATCATGTTATGAATATTTTACAATAGTATAGAATAATAATTCTGTACTTATCTTACATAAAAAAGTAATTAAATTTTACACTTCATAAAAACTAATTGAAATGTTAAGCTCTTTCACATTCAAAAATGCATTTTTAAGTTGAAAATACACAATAATAATCTACTTTATTAACAATAATTTTTGCACATTAAAGTTAATAAGATAATGCCATATTCTTATTACAACAACTCCAAAAGATTTTGAATTGCTTTAATATTAAGTGATATTGTTTTCTTTAAGCAACATATCGCCGTGGCTTTTAGCAGGGTCATTGAGTAAGGCTTAAAAATAATTGGATTGGGTGATTCTTTGGAAGAGGCTAGCTCGACATCTTATATATTTAATGCAATTCCTTAAGGTATGGACTAAATTGACTCTTTATGGGACTTCTGAGAAGTGGTCAGGCCTCTTAGGTTATATTGAGATAGATTTCACTGAAGGTTTATGGGATTAAACGTTTGTTTTGTTCAGCGTTTTTAAAGGTAAACATTGTATTTGGCTTATTTTTTTAAAATTTATCGCATAATATATTATTTTTATACGTAAATGAAGGTATTTTTCATAAGATTCGAAGGTAATATTGATTTTAATAATTCTCAGTGATATTTGTCACTTAATTTACTGATTTGTTAATTGCGTCTAAATGAGAACACTAAATTTGTAAAATTGTTTTTGAATTCGTTTAATGAAATATTTTAGATAATTTAATTAAGTAATTTAGTTGTTGCATTAAAGTTTTTTTTTTAATTTTCATTATGTTTTTAAAATATTTTAAATACATTTCATTAAAGTTAAACGTGGTTTTGGTGTTTTTCGTTAAGTGAAATTTTAACATTATTTACCTTAAATCCATGAAACAATACAAATATTTTAAATATATATTTAAGATATATGTTTTAAATATTTTAATTTTACAATATATATGTTCTATGAAATATTTTAACACAATTAATGAGGAGTTATTTAATTTTCATTTTTTTTTACTTTTCAATTCCTTCGCTTTCAAATTTTTTGAAAAATAATATTTAAAAAAATAACTACTTCGAAAAAACTTAGAACCAACAGTTTTGCATAATTCCTAAATACCATTGTATACACTGATTGTATTAAGTATGGTTCAATTTTTTACTTTTTAATTCCTTCACTATCAATTGTTCAAAAATAATATTAAAAAATACTACTATGAATAAAACGTTGAAACCAACAGTTTTGTAGAATTCCACAATACCATTGTATGCAATGATTATATTAAGTATGGCAGAAAAAAACTTTCCAACCGTGATTTGATTTTCGATTTTTATTAAATTTATGACTTGCGTAAAAGAATGCTTCCAATACGACATTTGTTTGCAATGCGTAGTGATCATACTTCAAGACGAAAGAAATAAAAAAAAATCACAATATTATGATTGTCTATTCCCTTATCACAAAACAATTTTAAATCTACAGAAATATATAATCATTATAAACAGATATGTACTGATATAGTTATAGATATATAAGTATTTTCACTATATTTTCTAACATTAATTTTGTTATTGCATTTAACTGAAATTGTTCCTGTATTTGATTTTTAAAACGTTCACTTGAAAAAAAACTTATCATATAAATTTATTTTAATTTGATTGAATTACTAATTTGTCGATTAACTTCGATCTTTATCATTTGATATTTAATATGGACTATGTAATATGTTTCTCTGTTGACGTTTTTAATGTGTATATTTTTTTAAAACTGGAATATTATTACCTATTTATAACACTATTACTATTCATTTTTATTTTGCTTTTTAATAGATATTAAATTTTTTTGTAACAGTAAAATACAATTTTGCTTTCTGAAAACAAAATTTTAATTTATATTAAAATTTTAATTTTCTTTTATCTTTTACAATTTTATCTTTAATACAGATTTATCTAATCTAAATGAATTATATTGCTTTTTTATGAGGTACTGCTTATAAATAATATCATATCGTAAATAATCTCCATTTATTACAAAAAACAACTACTCGATAAAACTTTATACTCCTTAAATAAATCTTTCTTCGTTAAATCTCGAAGTACTTGGGTTGAAAAGTGAGCGCTTTCCTGTATACATTGTACATGCGTAGTGTAACAGGATGTACAGAAACCGTCGCGTCGTGTCAGATATTGTTGTTGGAAAAGCACATAAATGGCTGATTATGGTGATAAAATGCTGTAAACATTTTTTAGATGTTTTACGTATATTATTTTTTTTTTAAATCTGAGGTCGTTAAATTTTTTTTATTACGTACCAAATTATCCCACAATTCCTATTTTAATATACAAAATTCCTAAAAGAATTCCTTTAACCCTTATTCTCATAAAGTACCTGGGGTTTTCCCCTACTTTCTGTTTGTTAAGTGACGTCGGCGAGTATGTTGCATTGTTATTTGTTAGAAGAACACTATAGAAGCTTCGTTCAGAGTGAAAAAATGTTTAAAGTTAAAATTATTTTTGTTTTAGAGGAAGGTAACTTGTCTAGTCGTCTGTACAAGGAAAGTTCATTGAATTATTTTTCATATTAATTTTTTTTTTACTTTGAAAAATATTTTTTACATTTCTTATGTTCTGTAGTTTTAAAAAATTGCTCAAGTTGTTGGATTACCACTGTTTTTGGAAAAAATACAAGCTAAAAACTGAAGGTTGCATATATGCTACCTTTTATAAAACTCTAATTACTGCACTAAGTATTTTAGAAAGGTTATGACACTATATAATCTTTATTTTAGCTGTAAAAAACAGAAAAAAATTGAAAATTAGAAAAATTAAAAAAAAAATCGATGATCATGAGAATAAGGGTTCATATCTAAATGAATCGATAAATTGATAGATGTGATAATAATAAATACAAAAAATATATGCATAAATATATAAATAGATTCAAAAACTAAATTCAAAACTAAATTAAACTAAATTTATAACTTAAATTCAAAAATAATATAAACATGTACTAAGTAATAAATTAAAGATTATAATTTTAGTAAAATATTTTGTATTTCATTTAATTTAGAAGAATATATTTGTGTAAGGTGTTTCTGGTTTTATTCGGCAATTCAGTCAGTTTTTTTACTATATAATATTCTCGTGAAAAAATAATCATCAAATTAATTTGCTATAACTTGGCTAAGATATTAAGTGTAACAGATTAGAAAACAAAATTTTCATATTTTTTCGATTTTTTTTCTTGTAAAATTTTATCCTCGATACATATTTATCTAATCTGAAAAAATCCGATTGCCTTTTTGTGGTACTGGTTATAAATAATGTAATATTGTAAGTAAAATCCATTTTTTACAAAAAATAACTCTACTCTATATAAAATTTCTACTTTTCAAATTAATCTTTTCTTTACTAAATCTCGAAACATTTGGGTTGAAAAGTTAGCGCTTTCCATCATACATTGTACATGATTTAGTGTAACAGTTGTTGGAAAAAGCACATTATGGAGATAAAATGCTGTAAACATTTTTTAGATGGCTTTTATACATTTTTTAAAGAAAAAGTCGATAGGTCTGAAATTACTTTTTTTTATTATTTACCCAATTGTCCGACAATTTCAATATACAAAATTCCAAAAACAATTTAAAATCTAAATGCATTGATAAATTGATAGGATCTGGAATGTAATACAATACAAATGTCTTAATACAAACAAGATATGCATAACTATTTAAATATATAGAATATACGTTTACAATTAACATTTATTAATAAAATAAACACATAATTACAAACATGTACTAAAATTAAAGACTAGGATTTGAATAAAATATTTTGTATTTCATTTAAATAGAAGAATAGTTCATTTTACGTTATAATAATCACGTGAAAAAATAACCATCAGATTAATTTATTATAATTTAGTTAAGTTATTTTGTGTAACAGAGTAGAAAACAATTTAGCTTTCCGAAAGCAACATTTTATTATTTTTTCGAGTATTCTTTTATTTTATAAGATTTTATCCTTGATACAGATTTACCTAATCTGAATTAATACGATTGCCTTTTTATGAGGTATTGGTTATAAATAATATCATATCGTAAGTAATCTCCATGTATTACAAAAAATAACTACTCGATATAAAACTTCTACTCTTCAAAATATTTTTTTCGTTAAATCTCAAAGCACTTGGGTTGAAAAGTAAGAGCTTTCCTGCATACATTGTACCTACGTAGTGTAACAGGATGTACAGAAACTGTCATGACCACGCTCTTGTTGCTAAAAAAGCACATAATTGTTTGTTTACGGTGATAACAAAATTATGTAAACAATTTTAAATATTTTATCTATATATAATTTTTAAAATATTTATTATATACTGGCTAGGCATATATTTAAATTTTTGTCATCTTTTACCCAATTGTCACAAATATCTATTTTTTTAGTACACAAAATTCTAAAAGGAGTTTATTTGAAATGTAAATGTATAGATAATTTGATAGGATGTGAAATGTAATGTAATATATAAATATAAAAAAAGTTATGCGTTTCTTTATTATTATAAATGTGAACTTACTTTTTTATTATTATACGTTTGTATTTTTTTTTTAATTTTTACAAAGAACCCTATTACACCAAATAACATACTTTATCTTAAAAACATTTTATAAAATTGTTTTTTTAACCCTAAATAAAAATAACCTATTGGGGTGATACACTGTTAAAAAAAACCCTGAAATTTCAGGAGAAAAATTACTGATTTTAACGGAACTTTCCCGTAAAGACTGAAAACGGGTTTTTTCCTTCTGAAAACGGAAAATGTCCGTAAACCACGAGCGAAGATATGAAAACGGAATTTTCCCGTTTTTAGAGCTGCCATACTTTTATTACCCTATCGTAGAATTGGCGATAATGCACTAAGAATACACACATCGAAACTCGAACATCCCCCCCCCCAAACACCTGTATTACCAGGACCGTCCGTGGCCGAGTGGTTAGGGCATCAGCCTAAAGATTCAACTTTCTCAGGAGTGCGGGGGTTCGAATCCCACCCACTGCCAGTCATCCTATAAATCGGATCTGTGCTGGAAATAGTAGAAAAATCCTCAATTCACGGATGGGCCCGAGTACACTGGCACAGACGTGCTCGTTAAATCTGTGGAGTCCAAAGTCCTGACGGCGTTAGCGTACGATGTCGCTCGAAGTTCCGTTGGGTGCCCGCTCAGGTGTTGACCTCGTGACTTGACCAGGGTTCTAAATTACGAGGCGTTATTGGCTGTGTTAAACCTCCTAAGGGAGGCTACAAATAGGCAGCCGGAAACGATTACCTTACCTTACCTTACCTGTATTACCTGTACGGGGAAATGCAAAATAGAATTTTTCTTAATAATGGAGAAATAAGAAACGAAACTTAAGTAGAAACACGGGAAAATGCAAAATGGAAAATTTTAATAACGAAGAAACGGAACTTCTGTAAATACACGGGAAAATACTTAACGAAACGGGAAAGTCCCGGTTACTCTGCTGCCGGTACTTTTCCCGTTAATTTCAGTAATTTTTTTTTACAGTGTATAATGACACGAAGAAAAGTTACCTTATAAATTAATCATACCTTTAAAAAAAATTCTATTATAAATTTGTGTAATTATTACTTTTTAACCTTTTTTCCAATAAACTTATCACACCAACCAGCTTACCCGATTGAAAAAAAAAAACTCGAACGTTTTTCATGTAATATAATAATGCCCGACCACAAAAATTATCCTAATTGGGAACCTTTTACCAAAAAATATGTAATTTAAAAATATCAAAAATCACAAACTTTATCATACCTTTTTTATAATTTTAACTTTGCATCTTGCCAACCAATATACCTAACCTTAAAAAAGCCCTGCAGACTTTTATACAACCTTAAATAACAAGTATCCCAATCTAGTACCTATTAAAAAATTCTATCATAATTTCAAATCATATTAAAAACCAAAGTATACCAGAATTGCTATTATACCTTTTTTATTATTTTAACTTCGCATCTTGCCAACCAATATACCTAATCTTAAATAAAAAAAAACTACCTACTTTTATACAATCCTGAATAAAAAGTATCCCGATCGGGGGGAGCACTAAGAACTCCCCCCCCCCCCCCCCATGTACGAACTAAGCCTCCGGCGCTGCTCAAACTCCTCCCCCTTTCGCCTCTCCCTCTCCTCTCCCTCCCATTCGCACAGTCGACTCTCTGCTGTGCGGTCCGGCTCTCGAAAGCTCTCGTCTCATCGCGGCCTGACTCTCAGCTCAAAACCGGACTCTTGAGAATTTTTTGTTGATTTTTTTCGCGAGGAAAAAAATAATTTTTTTTTTGAATTTCGGTCCAAGCCAACCGTTGTGCTGGATTGCCGTAATAAAGCCGGTATCTCGTCGGAGCGTATGATAAGCAACGAAATGCAGTTTTCAACAACGCTGTCGTCTGCTTGGTCCAATCCGATGCTGTTGTGGGTAAGAGCGAGATTTGTTGTTTTAGTCTCTTTCGAAAGTTCGGTAAAAGTTTTTTTTTATTTTTTTGTCGTTAATTAAAATGTTTTGTTTCTTTTATGGTAAATAAATGAATTGTTTAAAAATAACTTTAAAAAGATCGTACTTTGAATGACTGTTTAAGAAACAGTTTTGTGTTATTTTAAGTTCAAAATTAGTTTTTGGTAAAATATATTTTTTTTACTTTTATATCATATGTGATAAAACGTTTTTAAATTTTATATATTCTTATTAATATTTAAATCACTATAATTTATAAATTGAGCTTGAGTACATTCCTACTATAAAACTCTTAAAAATTTAAATATATATTATTGTGTATTTGATAAGGATATAAAATGAATAAATAATGAATTTAATTAATACATAACCCCACAAACAGCTTTTAATTTATTGAATCATTTGTAAATTATGTTAATCCGTAAAACTTATTTTTATCGTAATTTAGTAATATCTTATTATCTATATTTTAATAAAACAATAATTATTAACACAATATTTTTGTGAAATATTGATTATAACTTCAAGTAGAACCATTGATTAAAAACTTTCTTTGTATTTTTTTATTTTCAACATTTAAAAATATTTTGCTAAGTTTCAATATACGAATAAAACAATAACGTATCACATACACAAACGAAATTATTAAAATATACGAAGTTCATTCCAAAGCTCTATTTATTTTTCATAAGCATTAACCTAATCATAACTACGTTACCTTTCCGGCCCTTCAATAATATTCGAAACTTTTCCAAATCATCTTAAAAGTAAATGTTATTGAATATAGTTGAATGATGCTTTTGGAGATGCTTTACTGAAGACTATTTATAATGTTTCATCTTTCGAGTTTGATATATGGGAAAAGTCTAAAACTCCATTACAAATCAAATTATTCCGGGATTCAACTTCAAAGTCTGCTGTACTGTGGCGCCGCCATTGGAGAACTTGGAGTCGGATCGCTATTTGTTTTAGAGAAATGTATATATATAAAAATGTGAACATCAATTTTAAACTTTACGTTAAGAGAATATTTTCCAGTGTATAAGGTTTACACAGTAAAACTATAAAGGTTTGTTTAAAATAAATTGCAAGGTATAGGTTTCTAGCATTTTCCTTTGTGGTAAGGATAAAAGCGAAATACACTGTTAAAAATTTTGTGCTTGGTTTCACCATGATATTGGTTCCTAGTAGCTGCAACGGCTGAATGGTGAAACGTTCCACCATATTTTTGGTATTCGGTTGAACCATTTCTCAGGTTTTTGTTTCCAAATCCAGAAAAATGGTTCAACCAAACACCGAAAAAAAGGTAAAACATTTCACCAAACAGCCGTTGCAGCTACTAGGAACCAATATCATGGTGAAACCAAGCACAAAATTTTTAACAGTGTACACTGAGTTATAAATACTATTTTTGTATTCATATATCCTTATACTTTTCCACAAGAGGTAATAGTTTCAAATGTGTAATCAAACTTTTCTTTTTAAAAAGGACGTAGAATTATGCATTCGGTAGCTAACACTAATTTCTTATTACTAAAATGGTTTTAAAAGTTTACGCTTGGTTTCACCATGATATTGGTTCCTAGTAGCTGCAACGGCTGAATGGTGAAACGTTCCACCATATTTTTGGTATTCGGTTGAACCATTTCTCAGGTTTTTGTTTCCAAATCCAGAAAAATGGTTCAACCAAACACCGAAAAAAAGGTAAAACATTTCACCAAACAGCCGTTGCAGCTACTAGGAACCAATATCATGGTGAAACCAAGCACAAAATTTTTAACAGTGTACACTGAGTTATAAATACTTATTTTTGTATTCATATATCCTTATACTTTTCCACAAGCAGGGAATAGTTTTAAATGTGTAATCAAACTTTTCTTTCTTAAAAGAGGACGTAGAAATTATGCATTCGGTAGCTAACACTAAGTTATCTTATTACTAAAATGGTTTTAAAAGTTTACGAATTGAGATTATGAAAATAATTTACTTACAAAACATAATTTGATTAAATAAGAACAAACTGAAATCAGACTAATATAATATTTTTATTCTTCAGAGTGTTCTACGAAAAAAAATCGTGACTTTTTTGTAAATAACTATTTAAATCTGAAATGATACTTTAAACTATCTATAGATTAAAGTAAAATTTTAATTTCAAATTCCATAAGAAAAAGAATGACTCAAATTATATTGTATTTAATAAATGATTTTATCTTGTACAAGTTTAAGAATTTGGATGTTCATATGATTTTATTAGAAACTATGTTAACTTGCAATTATTCGCTGTAATTGGTTTAGATCAAAATTTTGTAATTCGATTCTGGTTGTAAATCTTCATCTTTGGGAATAACAAAGGGTAACAGTTTAATGCATTAAAAGGAATAGTTACCTACAATTAAAAGGAAACACACATAATTAAAGGAACACACATACATAATTAAAAGGAAAGTTATCTACAAATAAACAAAAAAAACCCATTTTAACAAAGTTTAAAAAAAAAAACAATTGGAAATTTTTTTTGAAAGTAATACAAAATATTAATTTTTAATAGTTTTTTTTAGTTCCTAGAATATTATAAAAGGTTAAGTATACGAAGTTTTGGCACGTTTTAAATCCTGATTTTACATAAGTAATAACTAACATTTGAATAGAAGTTTTAGCAAAGACCTTATCTAGCCTAATATATTTTTAAAGAAATTTTAAATAAACCTTCGTCTTTATAGCTTTAAAATAATATCTATTTTAAAATTGTGGTTTATCTAGTTGTGTGTACAAATTTAGGGCATAAGCTTGCTGTGCCTATAGGTAATTATCTGATTGCGAGGGTGACTTAACATATTAGTGTATATATTTTTTTTAATCTTAGAGTCTATTCGGGAATATGTTACATTTAACGGAAAGATATTTGACACTACGAAATAAAAAGTAATAAATTCCCCAAAAATAAAAGCTATTAATTATAGCTTGCTATAGTAATAAAACGATAAAAAAATAATAATTTATAATTGTAAAAACTATTTCGGTTAAAAATGAACCTTAATCAAGAGTTGAAATTATTTGAACTCATTTCAAAATATATACTTAATTAATCGTATATTGTTCTTAGCTGACTAACAATTTAATTTATTGAGATGGTTGAAAATTTTTCTAGGAACACATTATAACTCGAGTACGACAGTAGTACAATGATATTGTAAGAAAACAAATTAAAAATATTTTTGTTTGAAAAAAATTGGAAATCATGTCATTTGCCTCGTTATGCCCTGGTAGTGGGGCACAAAGAGGTTTGTAAGTAACTGATTACAATAAAAGTCTGGATTTAGTTTTTTGGGTAAAAGCGTACTTAAATTAAGAAAAAGTTGGCACATTTATTAGTTTTTGTGGCAATAATGGCGGAATCTTGTATAGTTCCGCCAAATGAGAGTACACCAATAATGTGTTCATAGAACCGTGTAACTTTAGGTAACGGTAGGTAAAGTTACTCCAGAAAGATACGTAAACAAATTTTTAACTACGCAAAACCAAAGTTATTTAATATATCATACATTCTTTAAGTAAAGCATTTAATAACTATAGTTGTAATGTAACAAGTGTGAATACTTTACCTTGGTTACAAAATCATGAGAAGTTATAATGCGAGAGCAAAGTGTTTACGCGAAATGAAAACCTCATTCACCAACGTTTAGAAAACATGGTTTCAGTAGTTGAGCAGTAACATATTGGTATAGTTCTATTTATATATACTCTATTATAGTAACTACTTGTACTATAAAACATAGTATATACACTACTTCTATATACTATATTATAGAAGTCTACTTACATATACTTATTTATACTACTAATAGTAATGCAGTCCATGGACAAATTATTAGACGCACTGCAAGATTTCATGTATCAATCAATGATGAACAAAATACCTTTAGAAGGACATTTGTGTTCCGAAACTTAAGCTATTGAATAGAAAATACTATCTGCTATGCTTAATACATATATCGACATCTTTTTTAATGATATGGTATTCTTTGGTATGTTTTCATCATTACTAAAAAAATACAGTGTATCTAATAATTTCTCCAGGGACTGTATGTTAGTGTAGACCTACTTTTTGCTTCTCGCTGGTAACATCTCTTAGACACTGAAAAACGTCTAAATTAAATCTGCCCGGTACACCACTGTGCCCCCGGTTCCACTTTTATTTTAGAAGACAGGAAACTATTTGAAATCGCATGCAATATAACAATCATAGTTTAAGCATATCAAAATTATTTTTAATTAGCAAAAAATATTACTTACTATACAATTAATAACATTGATTGCCTGAAATTCAATTTAAAAAAATAAATGTAAGACTAAATTTAATAGCCAACGATAAAATAAAGTGACCCATTAGAATTCTTTTAAGTAAAAATGGGAACTTATTGACTTTCAAAAGTAAGACGCTTATAAATTGTAACGATATCGCAGTAATTTCATTTCCATAATACGAAATAGTATGCAATTACATATTTTAATGACTACACTTTTCGAAATCTAAAATGTGAATGTTTCAATATTCACTTAAAATGTAGCTATTAAATTTGATAAACTGAGATTACTCAATCTCTTTTAATACATTTTATGAAATTCAAAATCCTTCTTTTTTCTTCAAAACTGCATAAAAAGACTCATGTAAAAGTAATTTAAATTTGACTCCATCACTGAATAATTTAAAGTACTTATTGAATTACGTTACTCCGAATAATAGAAAAGCATTAAACTTCGGATAATAAGATGAACAGTTTTGAATATTCTTTACCAACAAAGCATAGTTAAATACACATATTTTACTATTGATGGAATGAAATCAATTAATATGAATATACTTGGTTACTAAGTTGCATTTTAACAAAGAATCGCAAAACCGTTTTCTTCAACAATGCTTGACCTCAATTCATCTCTGTGGGAATGACTTAATACCCATAATCTTTTCGTTTTATAAATACCTTCTGAAATGCGGTACTTAGAAGAATTCTTTTCTCTTGAATAAATCTATTCAACCCCGGAACTTTTTTTATACTAAAATACTTAATAACGACCCAAAAATTTCAGCAATAATATATTTTCAATTTTCTTTGGCTTTTAAGCTCCCCCTATTCTTCGGCGTCTTTATTCGATAAATTGATCAGGAAGAATCAAAGCATAATTTAAAAGCCAGTCATAATGAGGCACTTGAATATCACAAAGGGATTTCTTTAGCCTTATTATATACACACTCAAACAAATATTCTATTCTTTGAAGTAAAGCGGTGTTAAACTTTGAACGCACTTATGGTTTTCTCCTTTTAGAAGTTCGGCGCAGGAAGGCGGTTTGTAAATGGCTTTAATGAACTCAACTTAGAAGTTTTGAATAAATATTTAAATCTATTTTCGTGTCACGGACAGACATATTTTTAATTATTATTTTGAATGGTAAATTCCGCTGAATATAAAAAAATATTATCAAGGAACAAAAACAATGATTTACTATGCGATTACGTTTAATTAATTTTTTTAATTATCTTTATGTTGCAATTAAAATTGAAAGAGGATTAAGAAGGGTATGAATTTGGAGGTGTAATAGAAGACGCAGTAAAAAAATATTATATTTTTTAAAGGTGTATAAATATATAAGTATTATTATACATTCTTTACTTTAATAAACTAATTGAGAAGTTTGTAACACATTTTTAATTTATTTATACGACGTGACCTTCACTTTGAATTTACTCTAAAGTTCTTGACTTTTAATATATTTTATATTTTTTCATAGGTAAGAAAGATATTTGCGATTTATTTATGGGTAACCATCAGGCCAAGACTATTATATTGATTTCCATTTTTTCTAAGCATTAAAAACATTCTTTATTTGCTTGTTCTAAGCATGCATCTCTTTACCCCAACTTTATTATTATTATTATTTGGGGGGGAGGGTAATAAAATACATGAGTCTTATTACATTACTAACAAATGTGTTTATTGTTAGGTTATTAAGTTTACTTTTAGTTTACTAAGTTCTAAATAAATTGCGAAACGTTGCGACAATTATAATTTGTAAAATTAGCTATATTGAAGATGCATTTTTTAGAGTCTACTAAGACAACTAAAATGTTGCTCTAGGATAACTAGGACTGTTTTACCTAATGTTAGGCATAACCTAAATCTTTTTCACTTTAAATCATTAATCAGTGTTACTCATTAGGCTAGACCATATTAAGTTCATATGTAATTATGTAATTTTATGTTTAGATTGTCCGAAAGGTAGTGTTTAGTCATTACTGCTGCATTATATAACAAAAAGTTTATGATTACTAGTAAAATCATTTATAAAATCTTTCTCACTTCACTGTTAAAATTTTGTGCTTGGTTGCACCATGATATTGGTTCCTAGTAGCTGCAACGGCTGTGTGGTGAAATGTTTCACCTTTTTTTCGGTGTTTGGTTGAACCATTTTTCTGGATTTGGAAACAAAAACCTGAGAAGTGGTTCAACCGAATACCAAAAATATGGTTTACGTTTCACCACACAGCCGTTGTAGCTACTAGGAACCATATTTTTGGTTAAACAAAGTGCCTAATTTTTAACAGTGTTGTATATGCATTTGTTTTACCTATTTTCGACTACAATGTAAAAAAAAGTGTAAAATATGTTCTGCCTATTTAAAAGATTATATTGATGTTTTCTGTTAGGTTATGATAATTATGTAGAAATATCATTAAGAATAATTTCCAGTGCCTATTATTAAAATAAATTAATTTAACAAACTCATTTATGAAAATTAATTTTCCATAAAATATAGTTTTAAATAGATGTAACAAAAATTAAAAACTATTTTCTGATTCAAATTATTTAATGATGTCTGTTACTACCCTACATGATTTTACTTTGCTTATACATGGACAGTTAATGTTCTGGGCTCTTATCATTACTTTATTATTAAAGGCTCAGGATGTAATGAATATTCATATCAAATAAAAATTAAAGACTCGCATTTAAATTAAAAAAAATAGCAAAACAAATTAAGTTAAAAAATCACTTGAAAATAATGTCAATTCAATGCAATTAATATTAGATATTTATTCGAATTCATTTAGATTATTAGTATAGATTTAATATTTTTTGTTTTTTCTTAACCCTAACTTCCTCTAAATATAGTATATAAACCGTAACTGGATTGCATATTTTGTTAAGTTTCAATTTTTGTAATTACATTCACTATGAAATGCCTTAAATTATAGTATTTTTTTAATGCTGTGTTCACTTTATAAAATTATTTCGTTGAAAAGTATAAATTTTAATTTAAACACTATAAGTTAGTTTATCATTTAAATTTTTACAATTAAATAAAAAAATTTGAAAAGTTAAATGCAGACTATTTATAAAACTTAATGTAACTTAATGCATCTTTTTGAAATGCTTCAAAAGATGAAATATGAGAAAAATAGAAAATCAAAAGGACACGCGTTAGAATAACTAACTCTCACTACATGTCATACAACCTTTAAAATATAATTTTAAAAAAACTTCTTTATATACTATGATTTGATTAAATAAAGACTGTTATTTAAAAAAATAGCAGTTAAAAAGTATTTTGAATTTATTTTCCATTGCATTTCATTTTTAATTTCCACATATTTCACTTCAAAAATAATTATGGGTTCTTAAAAGCAATTTCACCAAAAAAAAAACTATTTCTCCAATAGAATTTAGAATAAAAAATATACATTTTATAAACAACAATTTCAGTTGTATGTAAAACGTATAGAATTTTGAAAATCTTTTAAATCGTTATTTTTTTTTAAAGTATTAACGTTTTCATAAACATTTTTAGATTGTAAAAATTTGTAACCCCAAATTTAAAGCATCAGTTAGTCAAAATAAAATTATTTAAAGCCTTTGTTATTGTAACGACTTAAAAACAAAAAAGATAAGTTGGCAATGCTTTAAACTGTCTTGTATTATAAGTTTAGTTTTTTTTTCCGACGAATTGATAAAAAAATAATAAACAATTTATAATCATTATACATTCATACAATCATTATACAAAATTAAGCATCACAGTTATTTAATTATCATGCTATTTTTTCCTTCATATTCTCAAAGCTACCTATCTTTTAAAAAATAAAATACAAATTATAAAATTAATTAAATATTTTAATTCGCTAAAGCTAATTACCAAAAAGTTCTCCAAAATTTTCCGCATTGCAATGAGTACATTTTATTTACACACTCTTTCTTATGCATAAACTATTAACTTAGAGTATTATTTTAACTCCTTTAATGATTTTATTTAAATCAAATTTTATATTCATTTATAATTATCCATGTGCTTGATTGAATTTCCAAAAACAATTGTCTAAATACAAAAAATATCTTCTTTAAAAATATTTATTTTAATTAATTGAAAACTTTATTATCATTAAAAATAATTAAAAAAGGCCCAGTGAAAAGTTTGAATTCATTTCCAAGTTATATCCGTCTCTGCTTTTAAAAAGAGCAACAATAATAGAGCCTTAGTATCTTTTCACGAAATGAAATGAACGGTGAAAAAAAGTTGGAGCATTTTTCATCAGGATTTCACATAAACCCGTTTTTCGGTCTTTTGTGTTTTGTAATTAGAGGTGAAGGGGCTGCTTCGAATAAAAATTCTTCCGCTGGAGTTGAGTGGTTAAAATGTAGCGTCCTGGTAATTATCTTAAGTCGTGGAAATACATTCCCAAAGTTTGTTTCGATCTTCCGTCCTAAACAGCTGCAAAAGTCCCCAGAAAAGTTTACTGGCAATTATCTTGAGAGAGAGCATTTAAAATGTCCTCTACAAAACCCCTACAGTTATGAGGTAAAGTTTTGAGGGGCCTTTTCATTTAATTAGACGCTTAACACTGTTTTATTCAGGGGGCTTTAAAAAAAACTCAAAAATTCTCACGATTATTTAACGCCGTGGAGTGCTCTGGATGTTATACTTTTGTTTTTACGTATCCGCGAAAATTAGTTTTGTTGGTGGTCTTAGAGAAAGACTTAGAAAATGTCTGCTGGGTGATTGCGTTTTTTTTCCTTTTCTAAAAAATCTTCCCCGGAACAAAAAGAGTAATGGCTTAAAGGAACTATACTTAAGTACTTTGAGATCAACTTCTGTTGCTATATCTTTTATATTCGTGTGTAAAAGGTTTGTTGAAAGTGTGAGGTTGTAATGGGTGAAGCTTCTTAAAACCTTTTTGTTAAGTGAAAGCTCAAATTTGTATTTTTTGCATTATCAAAGAGCAAATGAAAGGATTATAATTCAATTCTATCTAGGAAATTATTTATCTAAAAAATTATCTAAACATTTTAAACTATTATTAATATATTAAACTTATTTTGATAATTATATCAAAAGTACAACGGCGTACCATTAAATTTTAAGACAATTCCCAAAATAGTCATTTGAAAAAAAAAATGGCCGTAAAGTTGAATTTTCAACACATGTTGCAAGGAGAGCACCGAAATTTATAATGGTAAACATTTGATTTATTGAAAAATAAGTGTTATAATGGCAGGTTGGTTCTTTCGGAAAATTAAATTAGTTCTTAAAAATATTACACCAGTGTTTTTAAAAAATTCTATCCAACTTTAAAATATTTAAAATTTAACTATATAACAGCTAACAACAATTTTTAACAACAGTTATATTAAAAAAATAATTCAATTAAATAATATTTATAAAAAATTAAGTTCATGATTACATTTATTATGATCCTCCAAAAAATAGAGGAAAATGAATTTTATTATTTCTACATTTGAAATTATGATTTTAAACTGTACCGACAAATTATTGATCTTCAAACTTCAATAAAAAATGCTTCAGCCAGCAAGCAGCTTTACAATCTATTATAAAAGCTATTTTATAAGAAAACAAAATTAATTTAATAGTGAATTTTATTTTCCATTGGGTCTTAAATTAAAAAAACTACAACTGTTTCTTGTTGCATAAAACTATAATAATTTGAGTTTCTCATCGTATTGCATCTTTTCAATATCGTTTGAGGATAAGCTTCTCGTAGCATAAAATATTGCCATATCTCCCTCTACGCCTCTCAACACAACACGCACAAAAACAAAATTGAAGGAGATCAGTATTCTTGCAAACAGCAACAACGAATAAAAAAGTCCAAATCTAAGCCAAGTCAACAACAGCAAGAAAAAGGAGGGCAAGAGAAAAAGCAAATCATCTGAAAGAAGCCCATGAAGAAGAAGGATATTCAGTTCTTTACGATGCACTAGAGACCTGAAGTTTTAGATCGGGCTTGCAATACAAGGATACGACAAACAAAACGAAACTCAAATCCCTCAGGGAGCCATTCGGCACTGGAAATCTATGCGACAAGCATTTAACCAATGGACAAGAGCGTTTAAACCTAGGGTAGTACATGACCAGCCCATATCAAACCTCTTGTACAAGGAAATGCTTTAACCTGGAAGCATTTGCGCCGTTATTTTGCGGAACATCTTTCGGAGTTTTTCCGATTCTTTTTCATTCGATTGACTTCAAAGTGCTTTCTGTTTTGTCCCCTCGCGTTAATATCTTTCCGTTTGGTAGATTTGTTTTCATTAAGCGCTTCGAGTTCGCCTCACAATTAGAGGTCGTTCGTTTTGAGGCATTTCTTTCGGAGGAATTAGATTAGGATCAACCGGCTCATGGAACACTTGAAGAGACAGCTTCGCAGTGGCTGCCCAGAAAAGGCAATTACCAGAGTAGATATATCCTTTTACATAAGACGAGTTTCTTCTTATTATTAAAAAATACATTATTTGGAAATAAATTTTTCAAACTCATGATATTTCTCGATAATTGTTTTTGTGTTGTTAAAATAATTAATATTTGTTAATTACTTATGATAATTATTTATGTTTTCTTTCGAAAAGGAAACTAATTAGATTTCATGTTTGCAATTTAAGAAGTAAAAAAAGAGAAAATAAATATTTTCATTCGTCACATTTACTTCTTGCTGTGTGATATATTTGTTTCGTAAAATAAATATATTGCCTAATAAATGGCAAGATAAATATATAAGTTCTACTTTAATAGTTAATGATAAAAATATTTTGTTTCCAATTCAGTTAACTTTTTTAATTCCATGCATTATTGATTTCCTGGATTAAGATCAATAGATTAAAAATATGTTAATAAGATAACAGTATACAATTGAAGTAAACTTTTTAATAGAATTAGCTGCAAATGAATAAATATCATACAAACTAAAATATTGCGGTTATAGAAACATAAACAATTACCAAAAAACACTTAATCAAACGTACCGTATATAACTTAGTTGTAATGGAGCCAATAGACCACCGTGCACAACCAAAAATTTTATATCCATCTATATAAAATTATAACTCAAAATGTTAACGTAACATATATCCGAAAAAAGTTTAAGTTATACTTTTATAGCAAACATATTCTTAATATTCATGATTTATAGAAAATTTTCCTTTTCTCAAATTTCTAAATAAATAATTTTTATCTTAAAATAAATCAATATCCTAAAATAAAATTTTTCTTTTCCAAAGAAATGTTATACTTGTATAAAAATCCTGCTACTTTGAAACTTACCTTACCACAAGTCACCCCGAATTCGGGTGATGGAAAAGTTTTCGAGGGAAGCTGGCCTCCCTACGTCACAAGACATGCAGATTTGAATGAAAGGCCAAATAAAATTTCAAGGAAAACGTCAAAGCAAGGGACACAAACACGGTTTGAAAGATCTTGATTGAAGACTATGTCAATACGTGTGGCACGTGGTGGCAGGTGACAAAATTTTAGATGTCTATGAAATAAATTTTATTGAAAATATGGGCATCATAGTTGGCATATTTTCAATAGCCACAGTATAGTTCAAGTTCATGGAGCTAACGCATGGGAGATATTTTAAATTTTCTGCTAGGTAGTGAAATATAAACTTGCATAAGGTATCTGTATGGAAATAATCGTAAACAGAATTAAAAACAAATATTGTTGAAATGGACAAATTGATAACGATATATTTCTTTTGATATTTTAAACAAACTTTTTACTTAAAATTGAAATCAAAGAAACTGAATTATGCTTGAGAAAAAAAATACTTTGAGAATACCAGTTTTGAAAGTATATTTCTTAAACTCGTTTGTGTACTTCGAAAAAATTTAAAATAATAAAATAAATTGCAAGATTGTATTTAACATATCTTAATGATCGCATATAAGTGGAGCTTCTTTCTTTAAGTTAGCATTTTATAAAAAAAATTGCTTCATATAGTTTGATATAAAATTCCAAACGATGAAGAATAAATGGAAAAAAAATTCCAATAAAGCAGTATAATCACTGATGAAATATACATAATAGAAATAGCGTTAAGTTGGGATTTTTTTATAATTATACAAACGAACTTCCAATTATTCACAGAAAATCCAATTATAGCAATATCAACATTTCCTAAAACATATAAACTTTAGTAAGTTTCCAATAAACAGTACTCATCAAGCGTTAAAAGTCATTGAAGTTTTAAAAGTTCTTTCCGGAAAAGAAATAAAACTTCGTTTTTATATTTCTTTCAAGTTCTGAAAAAGCGACCCCCAAAGAGGCACATTAGTGCGACATGCATTTCTTTGATATCGCCCAATCCTGCCATTTTAAGACCAAGTTTACCAAACTTGAGATCAAGAGAAGAAAAAAAAATCGGTCCATAGCTAAAACCCTCGAAGATTACAGTGTCGTAAACTTTCCAAGCACTCTTCCTTCGTTAAGCTCTGCGACTTAAAATTTTCCTTTGAACTGAAACCTAAAAGCGAACCATATGGAGGACGGAGAAGAGTACAAACTAGAAGGGAAATGTCAAAATCTAACATAAAAAGGATCTCCCCATAAACTAATCCAACTAAAGAAGTGGGAGGAAGGACATTATATGCAATGCCACGTGCGCCGTATTACAGGGTACGTATTTACAGGGAAGGTGGAATTTTGATTAATTCAGGAGATGGCCAAATTACCTCATCGATTTTGCTTTTAAAAACTCTTAAAACAGAGGGGAAGTATCTTTTCGCAAAAGCAAATATTTTCGAGAGCGATATAAAAAGTAAGATGTTTAGATGTGCTTCAAAGATCATGTGATAAAGGGATTTTTTTGTCATGAGAAAATATAAATATTAAATTGGAAAATCGAAGATTTTAATCAATTTTTTTTTAACTTTGTGGAAAATACATTTTATATCGATTGCGTAGCTTATGAAAGGAGAAAATGAACTAAGGAGATTTGATAGTTGAAATTAAATGTGTTTTATTATACATTTAAACTTTATTATTTTTATTTTCGTCATTGTTATATTAGGTATTTGCGCTTCTAGTACCAAAATATGATTTAAATGATTTGCCATTAAAATAAAAATCATACAGAAATTGCGTGTATCCTTCAAATTTTTTAAAATCCATTATAGCTTAAAATAGTTTTTTGCCAAAGCTATTTTAGAAATGAAGCTACAATTTTTGTTTACGAATAATCAGTTTCAAATATAAAAGTAACATTTTAAATAAAAATATTTTTTTTAATCTATACAGATAAAAAAAAATGTTTTTAATAGATGACTAAATTAATGAACATGTATTCCCTGTTTATGATGGGAAAAATATTTTTTATCTGATTGTTTTCAGTATTAAATTCATTTCTTGAAATGTAGGTACAGTCAACAGCACGAACACAAATTCTTGGAAATTTAAATATTTAAATTAAAAGCATAAAACCTCTTGATCATCTCAATTTTCCCGTTTTTCTTACGACCAGCTATATATCTAGAAATATAAAACCTAAAGGAAAAACAATTACTTTCATACACACGCGGGGAAATTTTACTTTTCCGAGAAATGAAAAATACGGAAATATCTAAAGAAAACAATCACGAAATTCTAAACTTGCTAAAAAGTATCAGCTTCTTTCCAGCTTGTTCCAGGAGAAGATGTTTTATTCATAGCCGAAGGTTTTAACCCTGAGCATCCAACACATCCCCAGCAAATGAGGCTTTGCGAAAGATACGAAAAAAAAACTTCCTTCAAGTCCACGCTTTCTCACGTCTCTGTTTCGAAAAAGTTTCGCAGTAGAAGATCTCTTTCTTTCTCTAATCTAATCTCGAAAAACTACAGAAAGAAAAACGAGTACTTAGAAAAAGATTCTGTTTGAAATGGAAATTTTGATACATGAAAAAAGAATTCACTGATTTAGTCAGTTTTTGAATGTACTAATTATTTGCTGCTTGTAGGGAAAGAAAATAGCACGTTGACTGAGCTCGCTTTGAAGGAGAACTTTAAAGTCGTTTATTGTTTTGAAAGAAGTTTGCTGGATTAAAAAGGCAAGGTGTGCTTGTATCGTTGGAGGCTGGTTTGAAACTTGAGTTGTGATGTTTGAGATTTGTTTTATCTTCCGACTTGTTTACACGTTTCACAAAATTCAATTTCAGTATTTTGCTGTTCACTGAACCTTCAGAAAATGGAGAGCTGTTCTTTTTCCCGTATTACTTGTGAATATAAAGTGTACCTTTTTATCCTTCAATGCTGGTTTTAATATATTAGAAGGATGAAATATCTTGTGAATACGAATTTTAGGGATTCTAACTCTAAAATATATCTTCTTGCGAGTCCCATAAGTTAATTTAACGCGAGTTCCTCCTAATACTAAAAATTACAGTGACTTTAAACTCGTGTTTTGTGATAATAAATGTGTTTAACTTACCAAATGTACTGTAAGTGTTTTTCTACCTTTTTATCCTTCAATGCTGGTTTTAATATATTAGAAGGATGAAATATCTTTTGAATACGAATTTTAGGGATTCTAACTCTAAAATATATCTTCTTGCGAGTCCCATAAGTTAATTTAACGCGAGTTCCTCCTAATACTAAAAATTACAGTGACTTTAAACTCGTGTTTTGTGATAATAAATGTGTTTAACTTACCAAATGTACTGTAAGTGTTTTTCTACCTTTTTATCCTTCAATGCTGGTTTTAATATATTAGAAGGATGAAATATCTTGTGAATACGAATTTTAGGGATTCTAACTCTAAAATATATCTTCTTGCGAGTCCCATAAGTTAATTTAACGCGAGTTCCTCCTAATACTAAAAATTACAGTGACTTTAAACTCGTGTTTTGTGATAATAAATGTGTTTAACTTACCAAATGTACTGTAAGTGTTTTTCTACCTTTTTATCCTTCAATGCTGGTTTTAATATATTAGAAGGATGAAATATCTTGTGAATACGAATTTTAGGGATTCTAACTCTAAAATATATCTTCTTGCGAGTCCCATAAGTTAATTTAACGCGAGTTCCTCCTAATACTAAAAATTACAGTGACTTTAAACTCGTGTTTTGTGATAATAAATGTGTTTAACTTACCAAATGTACTGTAAATGTTTTCTACCTTTTATCCTCAATGCTGTTTAATATTTAAAGGAGAAATATCTGTGAATACGAATTTTAGGATTCTACTCTAAAATATATCTTCTTGCGAGTCCATAAGTTAATTTAACGCGAGTTCCTCCTAATACTAAAAATTACAGTGACTTTAAACTCGTGTTTTGGATAATAAATGTTAACTTACAAATGTACTGTAAGTGTTTTTCTACCTTTTATCCTTCAATGCTGGTTTTAATATTAGAAGATGAAATATCTTGTGAATACGAATTTTAGGGATTCTAACTCTAAATATATCTTCTTGCGAGTCCCATAAGTTAATTTAACGCGAGTTCCTCCTAATACTAAAAATTACAGTGACTTTAAACTCGTGTTTTGTGATAATAAATGTGTTTAACTTACCAAATGTACTGTAAGTGTTTTTCTACCTTTTTATCCTTCAATGCTGGTTTTAATATATTAGAAGGATGAAATATCTTGTGAATACGAATTTAGGGATTCTAACTCTAAAATATATCTTCTTGCGAGTCCCATAAGTTAATTTAACGCGAGTTCCTCCTAATACTAAAAATTACAGTGACTTTAAACTCGTGTTTTGTGATAATAAATGTGTTTAACTTACCAAATGTACTGTAAGTGTTTTTCTACCTTTTTATCCTTCAATGCTGGTTTTAATATATTAGAAGGATGAAATATCTTGTGAATACGAATTTTAGGGATTCTAACTCTAAAATATATCTTCTTGCGAGTCCCATAAGTTAATTTAACGCGAGTTCCTCCTAATACTAAAAATTACAGTGACTTTAAACTCGTGTTTTGTGATAATAAATGTGTTTAACTTACCAAATGTACTGTAAGTGTTTTTCTACCTTTTTATCCTTCAATGCTGGTTTTAATATATTAGAAGGATGAAATATCTTTTGAATACGAATTTTAGGGATTCTAACTCTAAAATATATCTTCTTGAGAGTCCCATAAGTTAATTTAACGCGAGTTCCTCCTAATACTAAAAATTACAGTGACTTTAAACTCGTGTTTTGTGATAATAAATGTGTTTAACTTACCAAATGTACTGTATGAGTTAAAAATTTGTTTATATTCAACAATTTCATTTCGATTCTTTTATTTTTCTGCCTTTTATATCTCATTTCCTGAAGTTTCAGATTCATAAAAAAGTTTTTGTTCTTAATTGGAATCTAATCAAATGAAAAATGACATCATAAATTTGTTCTACAATATAAATCTTCTCATAACAATTCATTATTTGAATATTAGTGATTATAATTTTTTAATACTTATTTTTTTAATAATTATTTACTTATTTATTTCCTAAATTATGGAACCTTAACATCGAACAATTTTTATTTTAATTAAAGTTAACTTTTTTCCTGAAGCAGAAAGCTTTATTAATTAGCAAAGAATGTGTAATATCTATTATTTTTCTATTACATTAAGCAATCAGCTTGATAGCAGTTTGTTGTTAAAGTAACTTTTTATAAGAAAGTATTCTACGATTTCTAAGTTTTTCGATTGATAAACATAGCTTATTTTGAAGTTCAGTACAAGTCAAGCATTAAAACGTACTTGTTGTTAGTTAAATTCCGTTATTTATTTTGAAAAAATCAGTTAATACAAAAAATACTGTTAACTAAAAATCCAGTAAATCTTTTTTTAATAGAAAATATTTATTTAATATTCCATTCACACATAATTAAAGTGCTTGACATTGAAAGAAGGTAAAAGAGTCCAAATGGTAAGCATATATTCCCGATGAATAAATATTTGAAGCGTGTTTTTTTCTTCAAGTATACCTTTAAAACTACTTAATTAGCAACATTCTTGATTTTTTTTAATTTGGAAGAAACTGATGAGAGAAATAATTTTTATTCATTAGTAGCTGGCAATTTGTGCTTTGTAGATGATTTCGAGAATCTCTTTTTTTTAATACCGAGGTTTTCTTCAAATGAAATTTAGAAGCCTAAGATTCGCTTTTCTAATTTACTCTGTGATTTTTTTTTGCTGGCATAATCCTTTTAATAAAAAAAGCATACTGATAATTAAAGAAACTTCCTTAATACTTTTTAATTTTTTCACAGATAATCTTAACATAAAGGAATTTCTAAGAATATTACTATTTCCATTTTTTATATTTATTGTAGCCAATAATTTTAATTAAATAATTGGAAAAAAATATTTTTAACTTTTTAAAACCATGTCCCAAAATTTTACATTTAAAATACTTGTTTATAGCTAACTTGAAATTAATATCGATATTCTTTAATGCAAGAAACTCTTTATAACTATGCAGTAAATTATTAATAACTATATAGTAAATTATTTTTAATTGTCTGTAAATAGATTTAAACGCACATTTCGGGAAAAAAAAAGCATGAAAAAATTGGATCTTACATAGATTTTAATAACGTTATACATAGTTTTTATTAAACTACTCCTCGGCGCAACAGCCCATTAGTAGGACAAGGCCTGCCGTGCCCATTTCAGCTTTCGTGACCTAGGGCTCTGGGGTGCTAGGCATATGCCCCGGTAAGGTGGTCAGCCTCACGAGGAACCCCAGTGTTTAGTTCCCAAGCATGATTGGTAATCATTTTATTAACCCATTTAAGGGATGAAAGGATGGGTCAACCTCGCCCAATTCGGGATTCGATCCCCGGACCAATGCGAACCACTACCACTGAGCCACTGGGCCTCATAGTTTTCTCGACAGCTAATGGCTTCCCGCCACAAAATATCTTCTGTGGAATAAACAAGACGGATATGTCTATTCAGAATAACTTTTTTGTTGTTCTTAATTGGAAATTTGAATGTTGCTCGGGCCAAAATGTAACATTATAGCCAAGAAGTCTATAATTAGCTCAGGTTTCGCTAGTCACAGATTTATAAAATAACGAAATCTATATTATAAATGACCGGAAATATAGTCCCTGGACAAATTATTAGACGCACTGTATTTTTTTAGTAATGATGAAAACATACCAAAGAATGCCATATCATTAAAAAAGATGTCGATATATGTATTAAGTATAGCAGATAGTATTTTCTATTCAATAGCTTAAGTTTAGGAACACAAATGTCCTTCTAAAGGTATTTTAGGTAATCCTTCTAAAGGTATTAAAGGTTTTGTTGTAAAAACAAATATTTTAACTCGTATTACTGCAAAACTAAATTAAAACTGTACATGATATTTTAATTTAGGCTAACCAATTATGAAGATGTTTATACTAGCATACGAATTGTTGTTTTTATGGCTCGATGGCGACAAAAACACTGAATATGAATAATAACAATGAGCACATTTATAAGGCGTAAAAATTATGCCAAAACAAACATAATTTCAAACAAAAGCAAACTAGATGTGAGAAGGAAACAAAACGCTGGCGAAACAACAATGGAAACCCCAAAAAGAAACCATTGTTTTTATATTTATATATAATTAAATTTCTCTGCGAAATGAGCCTATCTCTCTTTTGTGCGGCCCAGTCAGTTCCAAACTCCGTTGTGTGCCTCCTTTCATAGTGGGTTCCTAAAAATAAAGTTCCACGGAGGAAGGAAAAAGAACCTCTGGAAGAAGAAGGGAAACCACTGATTAAAACTCCGCAAAGCATTCCTCTGCTCAAACTTAGTCAAACATTTGTTAAAGCATTTCCGCCTTTTCACGTAAATACGCTAATGAGCTTCCTTTTCAGAGTCAATGATTATTCTTTCACTGCCTCACTTCAGAAGGTATCTGAAAGTTACACGCCTATTAGGCCGAAGGATAAACTCCAATCACAAATATCCGGTCGTATATCTTTTATCATGGAGCAAAAATAGGTTAAGTCAAGAATGATAACTTCCTATGTATGGTACAATAGTTTGGACATAAATTCCATTAGAGCAAGTCACGAAAGTACGGTTTCATATGGTAAACCATTAAATTAAAAGAAATCGGCGTTTCATATCAAAATATTGCATGTACCTTTAGTAAAAAAATTTTGCATGAAAATACTATTTAATGCTGTTGTGTCGTAAAATTATTGAATTTAGTTTTTCTTAAATTATAAATAGAGGACTTATAAATAGTTATTTTAAAATTTATTGAACCCAATACAGGCACAACATGAAAGTTTTTCTCGGTAAACAATTAAAAATAGTTTGTGAGAAAATTCAAAAATAAGTTTGCATAAAAACACGATGTTAGATTATTTGGTGCACAAAATAATTAATGGACAAAGTACCCTTTGCATTAACGAACAATCGATATTTTTTTCTGTTTGCTTCGGACTATAATTTATTAACTTTCGAATGATAGATTATATTTTATTCATGTATAAATTAGAAAAAGTTCCTTTACTTTACTTATAAAAAATCTCACTACAATATCTTACAGTTGCAAAAGTTTTAGCGTGTTTTTCGGACAAAGTGTTTTTTTATTACTTTCTTTAAAAATTGTTTATGCTTTGTATTAAAGATATGCTAAAATAATGGTGATTATTGCCTACATATGTTTAAAAAATAAAACAGCTATAGAAAATTTACTAAACTCGATATTTATTATTATTTATTTTTCATTAGTTTTTGGCTTTATTATAAAGGAAAAAAAATCGATCGAAAATCCAAGATAATTCAAAGGTAGAAAATTTAAAGGTCGTCAATAAAAGAGTTTTCCATATTTTGGTAGACTTCGTAAACGTAAACGTAAACGTAAAACGTTTTGTAAGTAATTATGCCACAGTACTAATATAATTATAAATGTTTGATTTCAGTTAATCAAAAGTATTTTATAATAAATATAAAAATTGATTAATTACTCTAAGTAATTCTGTCTAGACATGACCCACCTTACATACATTTTAATGTAATTAATACACATAGAATTAATTATTCAGACTTAAGTTTTTAGTTTGATAAGTGATTAAATAATCATACAAATACCTTAAAAATGTTCAAAGCGTAAATTTTATTATTTTTTATGCAAGTATCTCAAAATGCATGGTATTTGACTGTGTTCTTTGCGCTGCGAATACAAAAAATAACTGTTGTACATTTGTTTTTGTTTTTACTTTTTATTAAATTGTGACGATAATGTAAAGTAAGTAAAAACTAAATAACAGAAATAATTTTTAATTAAATTGAAATATTTGAACAATTAATCAATAACGTTGATAAGTGCTGAGAAAGCCAAAGATAATTCTAATAAAACGAAATTTGTGATTCTAAATTACGATGTCCGTCGTCAATAGCCCTCGTGTAGCTCTAGTGCGATGATAATTCAAACTAAACTAAACTGTAAAACGAAATTGTTAGTTTGTAACATTTACCCTTATGGGTCCTCATAATCTTTCAACGAATCTAAATTCGTTTGAATGCCCATTTAAAGTAAAAATTATGTGTTATTTAATTAATGAATTTTTTTCATAAATAAATTTTTATTTTCAAATTTGTTTTCGTCTCTAACTTTCAATGTTTTTCTATCTAAAGTACATACAGTCCCTGGACAAATTATTAGACGCACTGTATTTTTTTTTAGTAATTTTATGTTTTTTAAGAGTTTTTATGCAATATGGTATATTTAAAGTACAATATTATTGATTTTTATTAAAAAAAAATGTTGCAGACTACGTATTTGTATTTATTTTTAACATATGGCAACACCGTGTTAAGAAAGTGTTACATGAACGTGGGCCGTAGTGAGCCTAGTGGTCAGCGTCTCGGTCTCGGGATCGGAAGGTCCTGCGATCGAGTCCCGGTACCACTGAAGACCTACCGAGTATATACGGAGTACGTGCTCGTTAAATCTGTTGGGTCCGAAAGTCCTCTAAGTTCCCATACCAAATCAATACCTCTGGGGGTGACAAGCCAATTCTGGGGATCCTCTAGTTGGCCTCTGTCTCTAAAAATTAGATGGATCCACTTGTGTGGTTGTCTGTTGTGTCTGTCTTACTTGACGAAGGTTTATAAGCAGGTCGCTGACCAAGCACACAAACCTGAATATATATGTCTACCAACCAACTACAGAACGTGAAATCTTGCAGTGCGTCTAATAATCTGTCCAGGGACTGTATATGCTTAAAAATTAAATAATTTAAACAACGTTAAAAAAATATACACACTATCTTGAACTCCGAGTTAAGTCATTTTAGCTCCAAAGAAATGACATTATTAAATACTTCTAGCGTTCTGTTTACTCTTTTGTCCCCGATTAAAACCCCCTGTTAAAAATGGATGGGGCACTCAAGTTCGCGGGAAAAATCCCATTCTAAACCGAATCTGTTCCATTTCCACTCGGCTAGCCGCGCTCGAGTTCATGAAATATTCTTCTTATTTTCGTGGGATCGTTTTCTTTCTTATTTTACCCGGGGATTAGAAACGCTCATTAAATCCCATCCTCAAGTATACTGACAGGTACAACCGGTTCATTTAAAATCCTGCCTTCGCGTATTTAAAATAAGGATTTACCACTGCAGATGTTTCTCTTTTCTATTAGTTTTTGACTTCTTAAATAAGATGAGTGGGGTTTTTTTACCGTCTAATATTTGAGGGAAAATTTTCGTTCCATTTATAAAATGTTTTTCCCAGTTTATGCAAATTTCCCTTCGGTGATTGGTGGAGTAAAACAGTTTATGAAATAAATTAAAACCGAGAGAGGAGGGAAATTAATATTTAAACATTTTAAATTAACTGAGCGAAGAAGTTTTGTAAGGGTTTTATATTTTTAATGCGATAATTGAAAACTCTTCAACGTCATAAAATTTAAAAGGAATGGTTATCTAAAAAATTGAGCCGTCTGCGTGCCAATTATCTTTTTAAATGTGAACACTTTGCCAGGGTTTTTAATGAAGTTTAATAAATTTCAAAATTATCTAGGGTTTTACTAAATATACTAGAAGACATTTTCCATTACAATTGTGTTGTAAAATCTCATAAACTCTCAAACTATTAAACATTAGTAAAAATATTGATAATATATATTTAACAAAAAGTGCTAACCATTTTAAAACTTTTATTTCTTGTTATTTTGAAATTTTATTTTGCGAAATATACATACATGTTTAAAAATTTAATATTTTACAAAATGTAAAAAGTTTCTCAAATTATAAAAAATATACTAAAAAACCGAGTTCAATATAATATTTAACTACATCTTTTAGTATAATATAGTAGATCAAACATACTTTACCATGCAATAAGTAAAACTGCTAAACAGCATAAAGGGTCATCTTTAAAAGAAATTATTCTTATAACAGATTATAAAATATTTCAATATAATATCAGAAGAATAATACCTATTTATATATAAATGTTTTATTATAATTTACTTATGGAAAAATAAGCCGAATTTCTATTTATTTACCCAATTTTACGTTCAAAAGTAATTTACAATAGAAAAAAAGTTTTATCTCTTACATAATTTTTCTTTAGATTGAGAAAAATGCAAGTATAGTATTTTAGTAATTACATAGTTTGTTTTGCGAAGAAAATAAAAAACATTTTTATTTCTGGGTGACTTCGATCTGAACCATTAATAATTGGCCAGATAAATATTCTGTGGTACCATGTTTTTTTGACACAAATTATTTGTTAAAGTTTTTTGTAAAAAAAAAATAATTTTAAAATATGTTTAGAGCTGTTAAAGCAAAATGAACTATTTTGTTAATGCTTATGAAAACTTTTTTTAACACAGTATTTACCAATAAATGTTTTATATTGACATCCCAGGAAAACGCATTTCAGTTAAAATTCGTAACGTATTAAATACAATAAATATATAAGTAAGACTTAATGGAGTAATGGGACACTCAAACATAATTTTCTCAATTTCTGTTTTTTCCTCATTCAATGTTTTCTGTTTAATTAATTAACATAAATTTCACTCTTATTTAATAAACATAGGTGATTTCTTTGATCAATTGTGCTATGTTTTTCATGTTATAAGTATCTTCTAAAATAATATTTGTATGGATTCTGTTTAGTTTTTTATTAGTTTTGGTTACATGTACAATTATTTTTATTGATTTGGCATCGCTTTAGAGTTCATAACTACAAATTGTATAAACACATCTTTCATTGTTGGACTAACCTGGTTAAAAAATATTTGTGGTTGAGAATATATGTATAACAATTTCTGAAAGGAAGAGGGAAGGGGCACTTTGGACCACTGTGATCATTTTTTTAACTAATGTAAACAGAATGCAATAAATTTGATGACATCATACCCCTCTATGTAACACGTATTAAGAATACCATCGGAAAGTCATTGTAGCGGAAAATAATTTTTCAAGGTGAATATAAATTTGTGCGTTCTTATTTGTAAGCAAATAGAGAATAATTATGCAAAAATTTAGCTAAAAGGATAAGATACATTTAAAAAAAACATATTTTAGATTCATTTTTTTAATGTAGATTTAAACTAGTCATAAGAGTAAATAATTGTAAACATTTTATTGGAAATGGATAAGCGGGAAACATTGGATCGCTAAGAGACAATGTACATTAGGTCCCCCGAATATAATCAGATTGTTAATGGATTTATGCATACACATTATAAGCGAAAACAATTACATACTACTTAAATAATTTTAAAAATGTATTTTTATTCTTTTTATATATAATTTGAATTTAAATAAGAAAAATGTTTTGATGTCAATACGCAATGTTTTATAATTTTCAAAAATATATTGTATAAATAAATGACCAAAGCAGCCTCGTTGGAGAAAAAAAAATTTATATAAAAATAACTCTGGATATATCGGTATTATATCTCTGGATATATCGGTACTTTTTATAATTATTATATTAACTTAAAAGTGTGAATGTGTTGAGAATCAAAATTTTATCGAGTGCAGACAAGTTCTCAATTCCCCCCATTTGCTTATATCTCAGAGGGTTAATACACGAGTCCCCTTCCAACTAAATCTTAAATGAGGTCTCGACTGTAAGCAGCTCCGTAACATCCGATTTCCGGGATAACTCTTAACCAATACCATCGACTCTTCCGTGCCATTCCTCCGCAATGAATCGGGATCTATTGCGAATAAGAAACACCACGTAATAGAAGAACAAATCCCAAATTGATGGATAAAGGAATACCGAGGTTATGAAGAAAACGGAGTCAAAATAAAGAGGGCGAAAAAAGCCTCCTCAGATAGTGGAACACGACGGACTTGAAATGAAATCCCACCGATATCTAGATCTTCAAATTTCGGGGACACGTGTTGTATTATGGATGGACTAGTGTCTACCATGCCAGCCACGTCCACTAGTTAAAGTCCTTTGCTGCTGCGTCTTTTTTTCTTGTTTGTTTTATTGTTGGGAGTACAGAATTTGAGACCCCATCCATTCCAGGTTGTTTGTTAGACCTTTCTGAAACCCTAACTGGGGGTGATGTGTCTTAAGCGAGGTCTGGAAGTAGGGTAGATCACTTTATGAATGCTCAATGGAATGAGTCGTAATCGTGACAGAATGAGTCGGATTATTGTTTGAAGTAAACAACTCCGGGACTTAAACTGAAATGACTTTATGTGAAAATTCTCAAATTAAAAAGTCAAAAGTATTAAAAAACATTTTAAAGCTTTTTATTGTACAAATACAAAATAACGGATAAAAAATATTAAAGATTTTAGAATAAATAAAGAAAAAATAGAATAATGGCAATTATTTTCAATTGGAAGTATATTATAAACTGTTAATAGGCGGAGGAATGTAACTATATTTAATATGTTGAATTTTATTTTTAAAAGAAAGTTAATAAAATAGCCTTTAATTGTTATGTATGAGTATATGTTATAATGATATACATGTTAATATTCTATCAAAATATTTAAACATATTACATTTTATCTATTTTTTAGCTTTAAAAGGGAGTCCAAAATCAATTAAAAAGTTTGAATTTGATGTGGGCACAATTTTCTACGACAATTTTTTTTTTAAACCAAAATGAAATGTTAACAATGTGTCAAGTTAGTTTTTAGACAGTTTCTTCATTCGTTTCCTTCACTTTGAGTTTAAAAACTTTAAAACGGACCCACAAAAGGAAATACTCCAGTTTTTGTCCTACATACATAAATTCATTAGACATATTTGGAAAGATTTACTCGAATGCACATTTCGAAACTATTTCCCAAACTTTCCTCTATTCAAATGCATCGAAGAACATTCATCTCCTTAGTAGTTGTTCTTTGAAAAATTGCTCTATGGAAACCATCTCCAAATTTCTGTTGTGGTTTGAAAGTGTTCTACTTAACTTATTCGTTCAAAATAGCAATTATTCGATTTATTATTTTATTTTGTACATTTTGCTTTATAAATCGTATTCTGTTAGCTACCAAAGTGAAATTTTATTGTTTTTCTGCCCAGCAGTTATTGTTTTCTGCCCAGCTAGTTCTTAGTCGTTTTAAAGTACTGTTGTAAAATTAAGTTTAGGGTCTGAAAGATGCACTGCCTTGCTTAAAGAATGTAAACAGCAATTTTTAAAGAATTTAAAAAGCAAAAAAATAGCTGGAGGACAGCAGCTATTTTTTTCTAGAGTACAAACATATAAATTACGACGTTCATCGTCAATAACCCTAGCGTAGCTCTAGTGCGACGATAATTCCAATTAACCTAACTAGAGTACAAACAAAACTTAAGGGTATCATCTCTTAACCATGGCTCAACATGACGATGCGTATATGGGTGTGTTTAAGCTCTTCTTGGAGGCTATAAATAGGCACTTTCAGTAACTTAATGGTAGCATTGATTCACAACCGCAGGGGCCGTAGTGAGCCTAGTGGTCAGCGTCTCGGTCTCGGGATCGGAAGGTCCTGCGATCGAGTCCCGGTACCACTGAAGACCTACCGAGTATATGCGGAGTACGTGCTCGTTAAATCTGTTGGGTCCGAAAGTCCTCTAAGTTCCCATACCAAATCAATACCTCTGGGGGTGACAAGCCAATTCTGGGGATCCTCTAGTTGGCCTCTGTCTCTAAAAATTAGATGGATCCACTTATGTGTGTGTGTTGTCTGTTGTGTCTGTCGTACTTGACGAAGGTTTATAAGCGGGTCGCTGACCAAGCACACAAACCTGAATATATATGTCTACCAACCAATCACAACCGCACATGATCTACTTTTACCTGTTAGTTTCAAACGTGTGTCCATTTTTGACTAAAGTGACATCAGTTCTGGTCCAAACTCTTGAAACCTATTAATTTGGCATAGATCAGGTGCATTTAAAATAGGGTACTTGACTGTATCGCTAAAATACCTTCCAATATTCAATTAATTATAGTTTAAACCCAAAACTAACAAACGTATATATTTTTTTACAAAATAAATCTTTAAATAATTAGTAAAAATCATTTCAAAATGGCTTATTTTTCATCGGTACGCACGTGAACACAAACACGTCGATTTGGCTGACGTCACTAGTATATATAAACAAACCGGTGTGATGTTTTTTTTTGCTTGCAATTAAACTGGATTTAATCGAATATACTATTAAAATAAGAATTATATAGATAATGGAAGGAGATTTTACAGAAGTAGATAGTTCAAATTTTCTTAAAGTAGATTCCAAAATGGTGTTTCAAAGTTTGTTTATAGTTACTAGTGACGTCATAGATACCACGTGACAGCCACAAAGCGTTTTCGGACGTAATTTTTCGTCCTAATTTTAAAATTCATTTTTATTGGGTATTTGAAAAAAAGAAAAAATACGGGTCTAATATTTTTGGCATAAGAATATATTAAGCCAGGAAATTTTTTTTAGTCAAATACCCTATTACAAAGACGTGTTTGAAATTAGTGTTTCAAATAAAGTTTTATCAGTCCTTTACAGCTTTGTCAAAGTAATGCCGCCTTGTGTGAGCTCCCCATCTTTGATTTTCTCCTTCAATTCTATATCACGTTGAAAATTAAACCGGGCGTGCTTCAACTCTCGTTTCCTTCTCGTATTCTTAACGAAAACAAAATTTCCCCTGGGTTATTCATTCACCAAGTTGCGAGGAGGAGGAATCCTTTTCTTTTCTAAGTTCCATTTTCTGTCACATAGCCCTGGCTTCTAGCCGATTTGCCATTCTATTGCTTCCTTTAAATAATAAAAAAAGAAAGTAAAAAGAATGGATGAGAAGAAAAGAAGAAATACATATAAAATGTCGAGGGGGTGAGCCGAACTTTTTTGTTCTCTCCGTTTTGTTGTAAAAATAGTTTTGCGATATGAGAAGTTGGAGTCGAGTATGAGATAGGATCAAGTCTAGATGGACAGCTGAGGTGCTTTTCGTAAGGTAAACAGATTTGAAGATTTCGATAGTATTTTACGAGGCGAATACAAAAACTTCCGATCACTGTGTGGATCTAGAGGGATCAATTTCTCATCAACATTTCCAGCCCAAGTCGGACCAATGTGGTTCGAGCGCTCGTAGATAGATCAGTTCACAAATGGGAAATGTTCACGGAAGACAGAAATTCTTTTCACCTCATCGTTTGAGTTGAACAAAAATGTAACTTCCATTTGAATAAAATATTAAAGTGAGATGACACAATTCCCTGCGCTGCCTGCTTATAGCTTACTTAGCTTTACTTCTAAAAATATAAACCATGGTCAATTTACACTATTTACACCAAGGCGTTCACCAAACGAAACTTCCAGACAAAACTTACGTTTACGCTTATGGACTTTGCAGATAACATCCAGGGGCGGATTTAGACTTAGGCCCGTGAGGCCCGGGCCTAGGGCGGCAAATTTTGAGCGGCGCCAAAATTTTTAAGAAAGCAAGAAAAAAAATTATTATATGATTAATAAGATAAAAATAATTTATATTTTAATTACAAACAACAACAACTTATTATTAATTCTATATTTAATTATTACAAAAGAGAAAGGGCGCCATATCGTCTCGGGCCTAGGGCGTCCTCAAACCTAAATCCGCCACTGATAACGTCGTTATTATCTGCGAGTTTATTTTTAATGGGATGAATGGGATGGATGCAGTAGTATTTGAACCCAAATATCTTGATGAAAGTCCACCTTCAAAGGTTACACCTTCAACCACTCGGTTGCGACGGGACCAATATGATAATGCTGTTAGCTTCTTATTTCAACTACGTCTTATACTTTAACCCAATCAAAACACGCCACCAATAACTTAAACAAGAACAGTCAAATGACTCGTCTCCTATCTCAGATGCCCTGCTTGAAAATAAGAACCGCTATGGAGGCTCGTGAAATCAGGAAAACACAGTTTTTCTTTCATTTTATTGTGATTTTGACTGCTTAAGTGTATGTCTATATAAAACGCTTGTTAAATGGCCAACTGAAATATACTAATTTTGAAGAATATTGTTAGTTAATATTTCGACAAGCCAACTTAGAGACCTGTCATAGCAGAATGGCATATCTTGTGGGTTTCTTTTCGAAGTTGCAAAACAAAAATCAATACCAAGCTTATTTCTCTTGACACCTTCGTAGCTTTGTTGTTGGACATAATATAAATTTTCTACAATTCACTACTACATAACTAGTACAAAAATGTGTTTTTCACTAGAATGTGTATAGAACAGCTGAAATATTATATTTTAATGAAGGTTTAATTATATAATAATTAAGGGAGACTAATGAGACATTGAATTGAGGACATTTTGTTTAGATATCTACAATTAATTCTTTTAGATGCATTGGGTTTTAAATTTTAAAAAATACCGTGTACAAAAATCTTTTTTGAATAATTAATTATTATCGAATTTATTACATACTAATGTTTAAAGAAAAAACTTATTAGAATATAAGTTTATTTAAATAATTTTAATTTTTGTGTATATTATGATATTTATTGAAAATTGTTTATTTGTAAGTAAATCAAAAATAAAATACAAGATTTTGATATTTTAATATTTATAAGTATTTAATAGAATGCCAAATTTTTTTTAAGAAATTCTACTTTAAAAATATATCTTTCAGAAGGAAAACAATACATATTACTTCCTATATTTGAAGAATACATAAGGCATGCAAAACATGGCATTGTTGACAAAATTAAACTCCCAAAATTTTACATCAGATTCTTCAAAAGTTTTCAGAAATCCGACTCAAACTTGTCGTCGGGCGACTATATTAGCATGAATTGTGTCATCCATGCCACGTACCACGGATTTCAGTGAGTTTCAGGATATTTTGCAACGCCTAAACCTACTGTCAGTATTTTTTCGCGTGCTATGAATTTGTTATGACGCCATGTGTGATACTCTGTGAAATCTATAAAAAAAATTGAGTAGTTTGTATGCCGAAAACGTTAGTTTATGCTAAGAAATCGAAGAACTGGATATTTTCTACACTAGTTGTTTGAAAATACCCCCTCTAGTCTTCCCTGCACCGGAATGGAAAGTATATTTTTTTTGAATGTGCGAAATATTTTTTTGGTAAAATTAGATTTTCCAAATGTAATATAATGTTGTATATATTACATTGTCCCACTTCTTCTAAAGGGGAATTTGATAAGGTTTTCCTAGAAAATTCATTGATTCGTACGTTATGAACGGCTTAAAGTTTAGTTGGTTATATTTTCAAGGTAATGTTTTTACACTTTGAATAAAATTCAGTTTCTATGTCACTATTTATTTTAAAGTATATATAGCTAATATTTAAAAAAAATTTGGTAGATAAATAATAGTTTTTTAAAACTACAAAGTTTAGTTCTTATTTTTATTTTTCCATAAAATACTACTTAGTGTAGGTATATATCTTCACATTGTTAATTTCCGTTTAACAAATAATTTATTGGTAGTCACCATAAATCCAAATGAATGTTAATTTTTAGATATAATTAATAAATGCCTCCGAATGCTATTCAACTATATATCCCGTTAATTCTTATTTTGCTATTATTACTGTTAAATTCTAACCCAATCTCTATTGCAAAATCTGTTAAACAAAGCAGTTACAAAGTAATACAAAGTATTGATATTAAAAAACAAACGAAAATACATCAAATTATTCATATTTTATTTCACATTTACAAAATTTTGATTCTGTTTAGAGGGAAAAAGTTGATTTTCATAATTTATTACATAATTATTTTATAATTAAATACGTCGCTTTCATAATACGTCTTATTCAATCTTTTCTCTAATCAGAGATGGCAGGGTTGATTCATATTTCTGGCTGAATTTGTTACCTTTTATGTAAGCAGGGTTTTACTGAATGCATTTAATGACGCAGTGATTGCGATATACCCGATTTAAATGAGATATACTTCGATTATCCTGGTTATTGTAAACAATATGCAGCCTTAATACATGACAGTCCAAAAGGAGTTAATTCTTTCAAGAATAAATAATAGCCATCTTATCTTTTTACTTTCGGTAATACATGCTTGATAATGCATATATGCATGAAAAACATAGGTGAGAAAGAACCAGAATTTTTCCTGCTGTATCGGGATAAATATTAAATAAGTTGCCATAAGATAAAAGGATACCGACTAGTGAAGAGATTCTGAGAATCATTCGAAAATAATTGTATAAAATAAAATAATATAAATCCTAACCATTATTCTTCTAAGAGAACATTGTGGAGGATAGCAAATACATAAAGATATATTTGAAAATTGAATTTCAAATGCTACAATGTTTTTTGTACATTTTATATAAGAAAAAAAGAGACAGTGCTTTGCTAATGCTTTAATTCGATATTAAATAGTTTAAATCTCTTATTAAAATAATTAGACAAGTCCACACATAATTAAAAATTGTATTTCCAAGAATAAAAAAAATATATGAATGCGAGAAGTAAAATAATAACCCTCTTGTTTAAAACATATTGTAATAATTATTTTTGACATTTTTTTTATTTTCACTTACAAGGTAAATCTCTAAAAATATAAGCGTTGTGTAATTTATTTATTGCTACTTAAATATTTTTTAATATTTTAAAAGCTATTTTTTTCCACTGATTAATAACCGTTATTCATTAAAATAGTTATATACTAATTTTCATGAAGACTGAATTTTAAATTAATTGCAATATAGATCAATTGATTGAAACACATAGCTATTTTATTTCTTTAAATCAGCAGTTCATTTAACTTCGTAAATTTAACAAAATTTATAAGTACTTTAAAGTCGAGTTGAAATCAAAAAAGAATTTTATAACGTTAAAAAAATAATGAAGAAAAATATCAGTTTTCCTTTTCTTTTACCGCATTTTTATAAAAGACATTTTTGAAAGAAATTTCTTCGGAGTAATAAGCCTTTCAAGAATTTTTCCGCAATAAATCTTTAACCATCGATTACCTGAAAAGTAGTTTTTGTAAATGCCTCTGTTCTCAACTTTTTATCCTGAGTGCCATTACTGGCCTTATTTATCGCAACAGAGCGGCCCGTTAAGGTAAGGGGTAATCGCAGTTAAAACAGCGAACACGATTCTCAGCTCAGTGTTGATATTAAGTCGAAAATATTCCGCGTATATAAATCCACGCCGGCTATTGGCTTAATTTCCCTCACCGGAGTACGACATAAGCATTAGCATCCCGTAGCTGTAATGTTCTTTGCCCCTAGCTATAGAAACGCCGAGTACTTAATTGAAGGAACATAACATTAAGATAGAACGCGTATAATCGGACGAATTGTTACTCCATTTATTCCAGTAGTATCGATGGCCGTTAAACTTAAAGCAGAGCGCATACAACTCTAAATGCAGAAAAGTGGCATATCGCCAAAAATACAGTTTTTCCAGAGAAAGTTTAGTTTTTCATTGAACTTCATTATAATCCTCTAGTGCATACTGTTGCCATTTGACAAAATACACTTTAATCCTTTTTGAATGACTTTAAAATTTTGGTGATGTTCAGAAATTTTTGCAATATGTCATTGATAGAAAGTTGTATTGAGGATTTAGAATTAAAAAAAATGAGCTTTTTAAAGAAAAAGTTATTTTAAGTTGTACATAACTAAAATAATACAATTTCCTCAAGTTTAATACATTGTCCAAGTCTACGGCGATGCTAAGATTTTAAAAATATACATAATTAATTTAAAACGCGCAAAGTTTTAAAAGTAATATTCCCGTGTAAGACCATCAAAGAATTTAATGTATTTTTTAGTATAAAAATAAAAAATCGTGCGTTAGAGGGATATTTTTAAAAGTTAAAAAAAAAACTTTATTGCATAAATTTATGTATTAATCACAAGTGAAAAATAAGACTGTAAAATACTTTAACTGATGTTCCATACATAACTTCTTTAAAAGTTGAAACCCTTTAAAAGCGTTTGAAAATATTTCAATTGTTTAAATATTAAAATATTTAATATTAAAATATTTAATATTAAAATATTTAATATTAAAATATTTAATATTTGATTATTTTATATGTAAATATTTAAACATTTTAAATTAGAATATTTAATCCTAAAATATTAAATACTTAGCATAAAATATTTAATAATGAAATATTTAATACTTAAATATTTAATATTAATTTTAATTTTAAAGTTAATTTCATGCTCTAAAGTATTCTCAATCATTTTCAAACTAATTAGATTTTCAATTTGGAATTTTTATTATTTTGAGTTTTCCTCTTATAGGTTTACGATTACGTATATTGTACTTCATAATAATTACTTTATATAATTACTAATGTAATTTAAATGCATACTTAAATAAATACATTTTTAAAGAGAATTGCTACTAATAATATCTAAATGAATATACATTGTAAATTTCAGTGAAACTTACATAAATTTCAGTTGAAATTACATAAATTTCAGTTGAAATTACATAAATTTCAGTTGAAATTACATAAATTTCAGTTGAAATTACATAAATTTCAGTTGAAATTACATAAATTTCAGTTGAAATTACATAAATTTCAGTTGAAATTACATAAATTTCAGTTGAAATTACATAAATTTCAGTTGTTGAAATTACATAAATTTCAGTTGAAATTACATAAATTTCAGTTGAAATTACATAAATTTTGAATTGGAAATTATTATAGGCATGGCTGCGATATAGAAACATACAGAAAATTCCGAAACAGTGCTTAGATAAGTCGCCACTGTTTGCAAATGAACATTATGCTTAAAATTTCAAAATTACATTAAAACTATAATCCGTCATTAGTTCGACTCAAATCTTATTAAGTTCGTAAACATAATTAAATATTTTACAACTGCATTCCAATGTTTACATTTTTAAGCCCTAACTTCCTTTAAGAGATTAAAAATACCTTCTGAAATATCGAAAATTTCATCAGAATGTTTGAATATTTAATATTAAGCTCTTGGGCTTTAAACGTACCCATATGTAAATGCGGATGCCATTAAAAGATAAGGTTGAACTGAAATTACTTTGTAAAATGAATTTCTGCTTTATGAAATCGCTTTGATTCATGAAAAATCGTGCAATATCTATTTATCTCAACTTATCGTTTCTTTCAGCCGGGGAACGATTCATACTGTTTCGTGGATTTAGCTGATCATCAATCTGCTACAGCTACGCTCCTGGCAATGAATAAAAGGCAGCAAACCGTCGGAAAGGTAAAAGAACTTTTTAGAACTTTTTGAAATGCATGTGTTACCCGTAAAATATTCCCGCAGGTAGTTCCAACTAATAGACGTCATGAACATGACATGTTAGGAGCAAATGATGTCAAAAATGCATCAATGGATAGGGAAAATACATTTTCTATTTGAAAAGTTAAAATACATTTTTATTCGAAATGTTAAAAATCTGAATTATGGAATGACTGCGTTGAAACAAAAAATACAACTGAAATTTAACTTATTTTAAAAAAGTTTGAACTTAGTTTTAAAGTTTGAAATTAAACTTTTTTTAAAAATGTTTGATTTCATATAAATCCCAAGTAAAAATGAGTTCAATGAATATTTTGAAGAATATTAAGTAGTTAAGCTAACTTAGTTTTTATATTTCGCATCTGATTAATACATAAATGTACATGAAATTTTATTCATTTAAAATGACCAAATTTTTTTTATATCAAATCGTATTTCGAATTTTTATACCACCACTGTAGAACAACTTAAACGATTTTCTAATTAAATCAATGATTCTATTTTTTAAAATCCATACGTTTCCGCAAATGAATTATCTGAGCTAACCGAACTTCTTTCATTTCCATCGGAAGAAATATTCAAATAAAAAAATGTCTTTTTCAAACTGGGAAGTTTGATCCAGAGCTAGGATAAATCTAAAGTCATTTATAAGAGTACTAATGCTAATGATTGAAACGCTCTGAATTCTTGGCAAAAATGAGAGCGGGTATCGCTTTAAAGGTCTTATTTTCTTTAATACTTTTCTCTTATGGGATGGATTTAAGCTAAGCATTTTTTGATGGAACCATTCAAATTGTGATTTATTCCGAATTTACTTTTTGCCATTGATTAGTGATGTCGTTTTAAGCACAGCTGCTTTAGGGACACGATTTCAATGTTTCATTTCAATATTTTTATTTTATGATCCTAGATTTAAATCCGCAAAGATACTTTATTATGCACCAAAACTAAAATTTATACATTTTATAGTCTCAAAGTTTATAAAGAAATATTTTCTATTTCAATAAGGATTTATTATTAAGGAGTGATACTTTATATACTTTTTCTTATTCACTGATTTTTAAATCCAATTGATTATTTCTATAACGTTTAGGGCATGCAAAAGGTATTTGGGTATTATAAGAGTACGCATACAAATATTGCATTAGAAAACATTTTGCGGTGTTTTGATGTAAACATTTCTTCTACAACAAGTTAAAAATGAAAAATTCTTATGTTCAAAATAATTTAAACAAACACAAATTTAGTGGAATAATGTAAATCGTAACTGGCAAAAATTGTTCTATTGAAATTAAAAAAGTATCTGTTTTTTTACAAAGTACAAAATATTAGTACAAGTAATTATTAAAGTTTATTGCTTATTATAAATCATTATTAAAACGTATTAATAGAGGTTCAATTAATATAAAATATAAAATTGAAACGTGTTAATATAAAATGTAAAACAAACTTTGAAACCTAATATTTCATTCAACTAAATCAATCCCCACACCGCTTAACTTTATTTTCAATTTAAATGTATATTTTTTTCACGACGTATCGCACTGTATATGGAAGAGTAACTAAACTGCTAAAATAAATGCAATCTCTCTTGTGTTAAAACTTCACACACGTACATGGTATCTAGTATATTTATTAAAATGATATGTTGATCTTCATTAAGCAATTCACCGCATTTCCACTGAAGAACCTCCTCCAAATTAATATACTTTTGACAAAAATAGCAAAACTTAGAGACACATATCGAGAATTTCCTCGAGTCAAGACTCCATAGAAAATGTAAATGACATATTATTAGATCCAGCTTATTCAATTTGCACCCCTTAGGAAAAATTGCCATAGAAAACCTTATGGGAATCTATGGTAACCATAAGATTTTTATGGTAATCGTATGGCAATGTACCATAAGCTATGGTTCTCTTATGGAAATGTACCATATACATATGGCAAACTTATGGGAACACACCATAGATTTATGGCATGGTTATGGGAATATGCCATAGGTTATGGCAAACTTATGGGAACACACCATAGATTTATGGCATGGTTATGGGAATATGCCATAGGTTATGGCAAACTTATGGGAACACACCATAGATTTATGGCATGGTTATGGGAATATGCCATAGGTTATGGCAAGCTTATGGTAAAGTTCCATACACCTATGGCAAGTCTATGGAAACACACCATAAGCTTATGGTAAGGCAATATATATATCTATGGCAAGCTTATGGGAACATAATAAACATGCGTCGTCTATATGGTAAAGTGCCATAACTGCCTTAGGGTTATATCGAGCTTATGGTAAACTACCCTGCACATATGGCAAGGCTATGGAAACACATCATATGCTTATGGTATGGTAATATAAATCTATGGCCAGCCTATGGGAACACAACATAACAATACGTCGTCTATATTTTAAAGTAATGTAAATGTATACTAAAGCATCAATCATTGCAATATACCATATATGTGTGGGCATATTTTATAGGTCATGAATTTCTTATAGCAATGCTACAAAAATATTACTCAAATGCCAAGAACCTGAATGTATAAGAACGCGTAGATTTTCAATTGTGTAATGAATTATAAAACAAATAATTTATATTTTACTAAAATTACTAATAGTTAATAAATGAATGCACATATATAATAAGCTTCGTACAACGTGAATTTTTTGTTTTATTTTGGCAAAGGAAAAATTGAAGGTGCAAGTTAGGCTTAACATTAACAGCGTGTAGTATTTTGGCTATGGTGTTACAATATAATGGGACTCGTCGTATAATAAATATTCTAATATAAGAGTTCGTCATCAAAAATCAAGCTGTCGGACAAATTTCTATTGGGTTTTATGAATGGCAAAATTACGTTACACAAAATATTTCAGGTGTTTTTGGTTCTAGTTTCAATAATAAATTCAGTTTTATTTCTGAATGTTTTTATTGCCACGTGTACGACAATGAAAATAAAAATACTTATAATAAGTACAAAACATTTGTAGGGAAGGAATTTTTTTTAAAATTAATTCAGTTTAGTTTAGTTTGAATTATCGTCGCACTAGAGCTACACGAGAGCTTTTTATCGTTGACTTTCGCCGAAAAATGTTATTTGCATAAAACGTGTTTTAATAAAATCGGAAAAGGGTTATTACTTTATAGCTGCAGAAACCTAATATTATATTTCTTTATTATTAGGTATAACTTTAAATACGTGTAATCGTAGAGAAATATTGAATCGTTAAAAACCTCTGAAATACCACTATTTACTCGTTGATAGCAGATCACGCTATCGAACCCTGTCACAAGGCTTCGTAATTTAATGCTTTTTAAAGTAAAAATAAGAAATAATCTTCCAAATCGAACTTTTTTTAACAATAATTAGGGCAAAAAGGATTACATTAGGACACATTTATTGTAGTTTTAATTTGTAACTTATTTTTTAATCCCTGTACGTGTCGTAATAAACAGAGCATAGCGCTCTCAAACAAACCAAACCGCATCGAAAAGGTATTTCTAGACTTGTTTCTTATGTCATATAGTTTATTGTAATGAAAAATTTAACTAAAAACAGCTCTAAAAATAATTAAAGCAAAACATATGAATGTTTCGCCATAAATCCGTATATTATTTCAAAATATTTTGATAATAACTGTATTCCTATTCCTTTGCTGTAACCGCCTTTTTGTATTCTTGTTGTTTACTTTTCAAATTCTCTAATAACATTATTTATAAGTTTTTTATTAATAAAATAAATAAACAAAGTGTAGAAGAATGAAAAGAAGATAAACTAGGTAAGTTATTTTGTTTCCTCATTATTTTTGTTGTTTGTAGATCGTTTTTTAACATTATCGGCACAACACAAAAATGTCCAAGCATGGTGCAATGTTTATATACAGTGGCTTCCAAAAGTGTTCGTACACTTGCAGAAATTGTGTTATATATACTTCTTAATGAACAATTTTATCAGTTGAATATTTTTAAACAGTATCTTTGAAAAGTTCTTAATAAATCTGAGTAATATTTAAAAAGAAAAAAAAATCAAGTAGTATTTTCCAGAAAATAAATAAATGAAAAATGTCACGAAATTCGCAAACAAATTTCTTTGTACACCAAAACATTATTTCTTTGAATTCATCATTTTCACAGTTTATTTTTTATTCTAATTAAAACACACACTAAAATCGTTTGATTTCAGTATTTAATTTCTCAATTAATTATTCTATTATATTAAAATTAATTATATTTCATCTCAAATCTAGAAAATCACTTAAAGGAATCACTATTGTAATTAATCTACCTCATTTAACAGTGCAGCATAACAAAACATTTTTTAAAAAGGATAAAAAACAAGCCGCGCAATGGTCGTCCTCAACTTCGTTAGCTAGATATCAATGAATTATCATGAGTAAATTTCTCAAAAAACAGTGTCTAGACTAAGTGCAGTAAAATTTACTTCATATTATAATGAAACGTATGGAACTTCTAATTCTTGTGAAACTATTCGTAGAATCCTTATCGGATCGCTGGTATATATGGCTGCGCTGCACGAAGAAATGTGTTTGTTAGTTTTTGTCTGTTTGTTAGACCTTTTTTGCCAAAACTATAGTAAATTAGCCAGAACTGGAATCATGTGTTATTTGCAAAAGATAGTAATTTTAATATATTTGGTTCTGATGGGTGCATAATTGTATGGAGAGAAAAAATAAAGAACTTAATCTCAAGAATTTAGTTGGAACAGTGAAACATATAATGGCGGTGGAAGTGTTGTGGTTTGGGGGTGCATGTTAGTGACTGGAGTAGGCAATTTAGTATTCATTCAGGGAATAATGAATCATAGAGTTATATATGACGATTCTCAACAACAATTTAAAAGTGTCGGCACAAAATTTGGTATTTTAAACAATTTTGTGTATTATAACCAAGACAGCGATCCCAAGCACATGGCATCGAATGTTTGTTTATGGTGCCTCTATCATTGCCCTCAATTTCTTAAAACACCACATCAATCACTGGATTTAAACCCTTCAGAACATATTTGAAAAGTATTAGAGGCATTTGTTTAAGAAGTCGCCACATTAAATCAAAAATTCAACTGAAAGCAGCTCAAGGGATTAAAGAATGGAACAAAATTGATGTTTAAATTGAAGAATAAAAGATTTTCTAAATACTAAACAATTATAAAAAAACCTCGAAATTTTCAAATTAAGTGATGTTTTTTAAAATACGATAACTTTTGTCTCGTCTTTTTGTGCAGCATTTTATTCATTGTCATTTTAAAAAAAATATTTACATTTTAATTACACTTTATTCTATACTGCTTCGTTAAGAACTGTTTAAATATGCAAAAAAAATTTCATTCCAAAATAAAAAACATTTCATGGCGAAATAGTTAGGTTTTTTTATTGATTTTTGCATGTGTACAATCACTTGTGGGAGACACTTTACCTCGTCTAAATTATATTTATTGTAAAACTATTTATTTTATAATAACTGTGTAAAGAAATTGTATTAAATGTCCCAGAATGATAGCATTCATTAAAAATATTAAATTTTCCATCAATTAATAAATATTTATTTTTTATTTATTTTTGTGGATAATAGTTGTTAATTAATTTCATATTTAATAAAAAAATTAAATATCAATGTTTCTTTAAATATAACATTAAATTGTTAAAAGAAAAATCTATTAGTTAAATTTAAAAGTTGCATTCAAGTATGTATAATAGAATAATTGTTTTTTGAACATCAGTTGTAATTTTTTTTACATTTAGCTTTGTACCTACTTATGTTCTTTTTTTCCTTTTTTTCAGTTCATACTTTTTTGAATTGCAAAACATTGTGTCATTTTAAAAGTGAGTTATAGGGGAGACACTCAAATAAGTGCCCTATATAACTTGTTGACAAAATTTCACAATACTCATCTTCCTGTTGAACTGCAGCTGGTAGACAAATTTGGGGAGACGGTACTCCTAGCCAATGCAAGGTGATGGATTCTGCTGGATGGTTGATTGTATCCTGACCCTTTCAAGAGTTAGAGGAGTATCCTATAGGCCGCTATTAAAATTGCCAGAACAGCTATGATATAATGGCCTGTTTCTATTTGGCGATTAGTGCAATGAACATGCCCAAATGTGGTAAGCATTCCACTCCATATTTCATACAACTGCATAGGGCTGGGTAGCCCAGGCGGTAAAGGCGTTCGTCTTGCATGCGGTAGGTCCCAGGTTCTGGTCCAGGCATCGCCAAAATAACTTTTGATCTATAAACAGCTTTTGCAACTAAAAAATGTTCGATGAATAATAAACCGTGTGAATGGAGCACACGTTAAATATACTTCAAAGTCCCGACGCTGCGTACGATGTCGCCCTTAAAAGTTGCATTGTACCTACTCAGGTGTCGGTTAGTATCTTGACTGTGATGTCAGGTGTCGGTTAGTATCTTGAATTGGCGTTGATACGTCAGTCAGTCAGGACTTTGCCTTTTATATATAAAAATGTGTCGCAATATAAGTCTAATGTATTTTGTCATTTACATTTAATAATGACCTCCTAATACTAATTATTTGTTTTATGGGGAGGATTTTTTATTGTCTTGTTTTTAATATCTTGTTAAATGGTATCTTGTTAAATGGTATCTTGTTTTTATAATCTTGTTAAATGGTATTTAAAACTCGATTAGTTTAGTTATTTTTAATGGGAAAGGTAGTTTCAACGTTGTATGTTGATATAATGTTTTATTTTTTAAGTGCGAGCAATATTACCTATTCATTCTTTTAAATACAAATAAATTTGCTGTTAAGTAAAAATTATTCTATTTTCGATGAAAACAAGTATGTTTAATTTTGATTTTTACAAGTTGAATGCAAGATTAAATATGCTGTTTTTTGTGTTTTTTTAGACACATGAAATTTGTGTGGAAGCAGTTCTAAAGTGACAGTTTCTGTTCCTACTTTTTTAGATTTTCCTACATAGTATAGTGTTAATTTTCATAAAGCTTTAAACATTCATCTAGAATTATTTTTGGTTAAATTGTTATAATTTATTGCAATTAAAAACGTAAATTTGCTAACAAGTTCTCAGTTTATATTGAGATAATACGGGGACATACAAATTTTAGTTTTTTACTTAGTTCAATTAGTTATGATTCTATATCTTGAATACCAACTTTCTAAAAACTAAAGTTCATTGTGTTTGCATTTATTTTGATATTTTTTTATGGATCTAAATTTCACTGTTTCCTAATCAATTGTTTTCTCTACAGCAAATGTTTACCATATGTCTATGGCGAAACTTACATATGTATACCATTTACATATGGTAAAAGTTTTCCCATAGCTTAATGGGGTTTTTCCTATTTCAAAAGTTTACCATAGCTCTATGGCAACATTGTGCCATAGCTCTATGGTGTTTTGCCTATGGTAAAAGTTTACCATAGCTCTATGGCAATATTTTACCCTAGCTTTATGGTAAGAGTTTACCATAACTCTATAAAGGTTTTGCCTATGGCAAAAGTTTACCATAGGGCTATGGGGTTTTGTCTATGGGAAAAGTCATGCCATAGCTCTATGGTAAAAATTTACCATAGCTCTACGGCATTTTGCCTATGGCAAAACTTTCGCCATACCTCTATGGCATAAGTTTACCATAGTGCTATGGTAAAAATTTACCATAGCTCTATGGCGTTTTGCCTATGGCAAAAGTTTTGCCATAGCTCTATGGTATAAGTTTACCATAGTGCTATGGTAAAAATTTACCATAGCTCTACGGCGTTTTGCCTATGGCAAAAGTTTTGCCATAGCTCTATGGCATAAGTTTACCATAGTGCTATGGTAAAAATTTACCATAGCTATACGGCGTTTTGCCTACGGCAAAAGTTTTGCCATAGCTCTATGGCATAAGTTTACCATAGTGCTATGGTAAAAATTTACCATAGCTATACGGCGTTTTGCCTATGGCAAAAGTTTTGCCATAGCTCTATGGTATAAGTTTACCATAGTGCTATGGTAAAAATTTACCATAGCTCTACGGCGTTTTGCCTATGGCAAAAGTTTTGCCATAGCTCTATGGCATAAGTTTACCATAGTGCTATGGTAAAAATTTACCATAGCTCTACGGCGTTTTGCCTATGGCAAAAGTTTTGCCATAGCTCTATGGTATAAGTTTACCATAGTGCTATGGTAAAAATTTACCATAGCTCTACGGCATTTTGCCTATGGCAAAAGTTTTGCCATAGCTCTATGGCATAAGTTTACCATAGTGCTATGGTAAAAATTTACCATAGCTCTACGGCGTTTTGCCTATGGCAAAAGTTTTGCCATAACTCTATGGCATAAGTTTACCATAGTGCTATGGCAAAACTTTACCATAGCTTTATGGCAAAAATTTTGCCATAGGCAAAACGCCGTAGAGACTTGCTATGGTATTTTTTTTATGGCAAAGCTATGGCATTTTTTCCTAAGGGACTCTTTAATTATTTAAGATAATTGGAAATTCTTCAAAATATTGGATATACACCGTAAATAAACGTATCCATTTCATCCATATCCCTTATCAACACATATATATGGGCAAAAAGCGTTATATATATGGGCAAAAAGCGTATATCTCTTAAGTTAACTTATAATATATGCACTTCTTTAACTCTAAGATACCCGTTTCTTATATTTAATTTGATGGCACTCCACAAGTAAAAGGAATTCCGTCAACCTAATTCACTTAGGGCCCAAAGAACGACCCTTCATTGCCCACCTGTTTTCCAAAGAAATTTACCAAATGTACATCGGTTCCACGCATGCCCCACAGAACATCTGGCAATGCTTGGAAAGCCCTCTATTTGAAGGCCCCGGACTAGCACAACATCTGCGCCCCGTACGAAAGCCCCTTTCTATTTTGCGTCTTAAGGGCGCCCCCATTGGATAACTGGTGAAGAATGAATCGAGAGAATAAGAAACAAAAAGAAATCGCCCTGAAAAAAAAAACCGCCGGCACTAAAGCAAACACACGGCGTTCTTGGTTTCCAATTTCTGGCTTTTTGAAGACACTGTTGCTTGCTTTCACTTCCAGTGAATCTGTGACTCGAATAAATCCTAACCCCCCTCTACCCAGACGGGCATTCTTTTTGGTATCTTTTGGGGGTTTTGTGGGGATATTTTATATTTAAAAATACTTAGCTGCCGTTTCAGGTGAGTTTGTTCTTTGGTTTTGGAATAAATCTTCGAAATAAGAAAAAAGGAAAGATAGGTTACAAAGATGGGTATTCTTATTGATGTTAAAATTAAACTAGGGAGTAAATAAACGTATTAACCCACAATATTTTTTTACCACCAATGCACTTGATATTACACTTTTTGTAATTCAGATTCTGAGGATGGAAATATCAATATACTGTCAGAGAATGTATCAAATCTATTAATTTTTCAAGTACCTTCATAAACAATGCTTCATTTAGATTAATTGAGAAGCACATACCATACCTGAATATCCATCATAGCTTGGAATTCCTATGTCAGACAATGAAGTGCGTAAAATAATAAAATGAGTATATCCATTTCCGATCAAGATGGCCAAAATCAACGTATCCATATGAATCGATAAGTATAAAAAAGAGGTTAACTCCAGAGCAAGATTTTCGTATCCGCTTTTTCTGTCACTAAAACGTTGAAAGGAAGAAGCCCAGGGGGTAGTTCTCCAATGAACATGAATCCTTTTTAGATGTAGCGATCCATACGAGAGAACTGATTAGCAAAATGGACAAAGGCTTTAGCGTCATCTTTTGCAGTGAATGAAAGTGAATCGGCCGTATCAATCTTCATCAGAACCTGTGGGATACGTGATTCTCTTTGCTAAAAGGGCATGAAAATGTGCTCGTAATCTTTTGACAGTTGTACGCGGTGTAAATTGTAACTGTATACCACTTCATGGCGTTTTGTTTCGTAATGGATAGGAGATGTGTAAAGATTGTTTTTACGATATGTCTTCAGTCAAAATTTCAGACTATTGCATGGCTTAATAGTACTGCCTTCTTGTTAGCTATATTTTGAAGTGTTAAAGCTTAATTTTTATATTTATTTCGCTATAGAGAAATGTTAGTAATTCTATAAGATTAAAGTTATTTTTCACTGTGAAGTAGTGTACGTGAGATTTATTGATCAAGTATTTTTTAATAAAAAAATAAAATTTTAAATGTCAACTATTGTGTATCAACTTAATAAATTCATTAAACATATTTGGTATTATATTTTGGGCATAGATAAATTAAAAACTAAAATTTAGCTACAGGAACTTTTAAAACATACTCTATAATTAGTATTAACGTTTATGGTATTACAATACAAAAAAAAATCTAAAAAATGACCAAATTGCTTCCTTTTTCGCATATAGAATTTTCAAATGCTATTTAAGCAAGCCAAACAAAAGTATTAAATGTCAAAAATAAAATTTTAAATGTCAACTATTGTGTATCAACTTAATAAATTCATTAAACATATTTGGTATTATATTAAAACATACTCTATTACTTACTCTTGGTACTTATTTAAAACATACTCTATAATTAGTATTAACGTTTATGGTATTACAATACAAAAAAAATCTAGAAAACGACCAAATTGCTTCCTTTTTCGCATATAGAATTTTCAAATGCTATTTAAACAAGCCAAACAAAAGTTTCAACTCAATTTTCCCAAAACCACCAACTTTAATCTGTTGAACACACACCACCGAAAATAAATGTTTGAATATAAGTTTTTGAAAATTGTTTCAACTGATGATCTTCCAAACAGATCGAAGAAAGCATTAGGGCCTAAAGGCAAAGCCTCTTGCTATTGACAAAGCGATTTTGGGCATCCTTTTTTCCCTCTCTCTCGTCTTTTCCGTTTTGTGATCGCCGGCTCTTCCTTTACTGAGATCTCTCACCATCACTCGACTTCTTTTAACCTCTTTTTATCTCTTCTCTTTCATCTGCTTTTCTACTCCGATCGCATTCTTTTTCTTGTAGTCCCTGTCTCTTGTTTCGAAATGTGATTTTCTCACGATTTTCTTGTCGCTTTTTTTGCCCCCCCCCCCCCCCCCCCGTAGCATTGTTTGGGACTTGCACAGGGATTTGATTGTTTGAAATGCTTTATATACATGTTTAAAAATCATGGAATTGTTAAATGTTTTTGTTTACTTATATTTTTAGAAACTGTTGGTTGTTATGGCTTTATTTTAGCATTTAATATAGATTGAGGTGAGAAGGGGTTCATATTGTTTACTTAATCACTGGATACAGTAGTTAAGGATTAACCTGGATATATGATTGTTTGAAATACATTTTATATATTAAATCAATAATTTGAATTATTAAAATTTCTTCAGACTACAGGGTGGCCCAGCGGGTAGTGTTTGAAACAAATGAAAATATAAAAACAAATAAGAAACATGAGAAGAATTTAATGACGTTTATTGAATGGACATATTGCGCAATTTATGATAAAGAGGTTTGAAGTGCCCGCCATCTTTAACAAGGACAGCAGTTAGGCGGTTTTCGAATACAAAAATACTCCATACTCCTTACAAATACCTTCCTCCATACTCCTTTTGTTTGAGCAATTCTTTTTTGTGGAAAGCTTTTTTTAGCTTTTGTGAGAAGTTCCACCAAAAGAATCGGCCAAACAAAAGGAGTATGTCAGGAGTATGGAGGACGGATGAAGGTATGGGTAAGGAGTATGGAGTATGGTTGGATTCGAGAACCGCCTAACTGTTGTCTTTGTTGAAGATGGCGGGCACTTCGAACCTCTTTATCATAAATTGCCCAATATGTCCATTCAATAAACGTCATTAAATTCTTCTCATGTCTCTTATTTGTTTTTATATTTTCATTTGTTTCAAACACTACCCGCTGGGCCACCTCGTATGTTTACCTGGTTAGAAAATAGCGGTTGTTAAAGCTCTTTTTTCACAAGTTTAGTATTAAATTTATTTTAACGTTTAGAGGTTATTTCGGTTATACATGGTTAACATGCAAATTTACATTGTTTCAAATACATCATATATTCAAATAAATACGAAAATATCTGGTCCAGGAAAACAAACTCAACTATGAACTTGGAATACAATAACATGTTTCACAATAAACGATAATAAATTTATTTAATGTATAAAAAATAAACATTTAAAAGAAAAATTAATGTCGAAAAGGTTTTACTTTCATACGATTATCACATTATAATCTGTCCACACCAATAATTTAAATCGGTTAAATTTCCCAGCTATCTACATAAGCAATTCGACATTAAATTAATTGTGAAAACAGGTAACTTGATATTCAGAAACACGTACCACGACTTTTAATCTTTTACGTCCTGTTCCTGAAATAATAATTTCTATTCCCAATTTCTTTTTACTTTTATCTTATAACAAAAAACTTTATTATTTGCTATATAACTATTTATTAAATAATAAATTATATACAGGGTGAATATACATCTTAATTTACAATTATTTTTGGAAAATTCAAACTAATGTGAGTTAATATACCGTAGTTAAGCTAAATGTTCTTTTTATCCTCAACGTATTTATTTTTAATTAACGCATGCACTTATTTCAGGAATAGTTATTTATATTTTGAAAATACATCACAGAAGAATGCTTCGTAAAACAAACAGAATCCTTTTTATAAAATACGAATTTAAAAATCGATAAGTAATTTTATAACAGAAGCAATTTTTAACAACATAATATATTAATATCCATCTTTCAGCGTATCAAAAGGAAAAAAGAAACTTACGGAAGACTAAGTTTTACTATATTTTGATTTTTAAAGGACAGATATTTAATTAAAATTATGTCATCACCTAATTTAATTTGAAGTGCCGGAAGAGATTTCGAGTTACGAGTATATCCTCTCAAGATCAAGAACTTCGATTAGAGTGTTCTAGTTACAAGTGTTTAAGTGTTTAAATAGTGTTTTGTAGAGATGTACATAAACTTTGTATGTTTTCAGTTTCATTACTAAGTGGTGCTTTTGGGAAACTTAATTTGCTGCAGTATCTGAGCTAACGTATTTAAAATATAATAGTAAACTGGTCATTTTTTCGTCATTTTTACAAGCAAGTCGAAAACTTTCCTCTCGAACATTTATTATCCTATATATGTTATAGATTAAAGTTTTTAAGGTTTTTTGTTAGCCTTTTACTTAAAACTAATCTACAATTAAAATACTTCAATCCAAGGGCATTAATGAGGCTATTTCGTTGAGAATGTTACTCTTACCGTGGAAAAAACTTTCTTTAAAACTACACTTTACTGTATAATTTTCGTTGGCGTCTTGTGTGGAAATATTAAAATATAATATTTAAAAGAATTGCTTAATTAGGTTATTCAGGAAGAACTTATTGTTATCATGGAAGACTTCCTTAATTTTTCCAGAATGTAGGTTTGGCATTCTCAACCCGGCCACAATTTCACAGAATGGAAAAATATAGCCGGAGCTTAATTCCCTGGATATATAGTTGGCCATACGTAGAGCCGCGTTATTATTACTTCCAAAAGGTCTTAATACTATGTTTGTTCTTTACGACCACCAGGGACCGAAGGTACCTTGTTCATTACTTTCACTGGCTAATGATGCTTGTTTCATTGACTCGCTGAACAGATAAATTGGCCCTGTGTTCTCCTAAACTAGAAGAAATTTTCTTCTTGCCGGCGATACTTGCTAAAGGTTACAGCAGAAAGGTAGAGTCTAATGTGGCTGGCTAGGATGTGATAAAAATTAAAGCAGGTTCTTCGAGGCAATTGCCACTGAATGAGCTAATAATGGCAATAAAGTTGCTATTCTTCTGGCGAGTTTTCTAGATTCGTTACGGGATTTTTCAAATTAGCGTGATTAAAATCTATCGGGTTGTCGTTGAGACCGTTGCAAATTTTGAAAAAAATTAACTGGAAGGTAAAACTTGTTTTCTGAACTTTAATTTTGTTGAATATATACTTTTTCACGTCTATCTAATTATGAAAAGTTGATTAATTTAGTAACTTTTATAGTTTTGAAAGTTTAAATTGTGTCATTTTACCCTTAAAGTAAAATTACCATAGCTTAAAAATATATTATCCAACGAAAAAACCATTTCTTAAATTTAAGCTATCTTGTGAATTCCATGTAACTGATTAACTAATTTTGTGTTGATTATTTAAAATGTGTGCATAATTTAATGCTGACTTTCTTAGTTTAAGATAAAGGATAGTAGTTTGCTAATTGCATGAGAACTCCAAATAATTTTAATTTCTGCAGCTAATTGAGCTGCTTCAATGCAGTTTATATTTTATTTTATATTTCAATTAAAAATGTGAAGTAATACAATACTGTAATATTAAAATATAAATGCATGGTAGCAAAAAATGTATGCGAAACAAATTAGTGTGTGGTTTTTTCAATTAAAATATTGTTGATTTATGTTTGTCTATTGCATAACTGTATTTCTGTCAATACATTTAGCGAGATGGTGATTATCTAAGAGAGTATCTAAAATGTAGAGCAAACAAGAAACTAATTATATTTTCTAATTGAATTTCGAACCATCAAATAAAGAGCTATTGGTACAGGTGTTAATTTCGCATGCATGCGCATTTAAGATGTTGTCCACACAATTCTACTTAATGCAATAACATGCAATTTGATTATACTTTTTAAATGCATGAATAAAATTGTAATCCGCCTCCAACTCGATTAGGAAAAGGTTCTTGAAAGAAAGAAATGCTGTTTTGATGTTGCTTCTTTTCTACCTCATTAAGTTCTTCTCTAGCCAGATTAGTGGGCAGAACTCCTTCTGAAAGTCTTTAATCAACTTGCTTCCTTAGAAATCCCGTATTTGTGTGTGGTCGATGGCTCCCTTTCACGCCCAGAGCCTTCTTCAAGAGGTTCCTTGTTTACCCGAGTTAGGTCACGAGATACTGTGGTCGCTTTAGGAACGAATTACTCTACGTGAGGCCCATGGTAATCAGGTGCTTCGAGAAGTCTTAAGAAAAGATCCGATTGCTTTCTTATCTTTGTTACATAGCGCTAATATGTCTTTGTTACGATCCGGGAGATTCTTATTTGGGGAACGGTTTTTAGCGTCGATCGTAAAAAGTGAAGGATGTTCGTTTTGAATCTTTTTTTTATGCCGGGGCGGATTTTCAATTTCATACGGGAGATAGGAATCGGGGCCGGGAGGCATCATAAAGCATCTTGTCTGGAAACTTCCTGCTTGGGGATTTTGTATTAAACATGATGGGGCGGCCATCTGCAGAAGACGAATCCGCAACTGGGAATAGATTACTCATTCATGATCATCTGTGCAAAGAAACAGGGGAAAGTTGCGTTTAAAAATGTATTTTGTGTAAATAAATCTAGCGTTATACCGATAGAATTTTATTAAATATAAGTGTTGGTTTATTGCTAGTCACAGCGTAAAATTCATTATATATTTTAATTATTTAAATTAAAATTCTAAGTTTTATTTTGTAAGAATTCTATAAATGCAGCACATTGATAAATATTCATACTCTTATAAATTTTAAAATAAAATAACGAATTGATCCTAATATTAAATACATATTGTCTTGATTGGTTATAAAGGTTTATGAAATTCAAATTGATTACGGATGTATTTTACAATACATTTAAATGCACAATAAGTGATATTAAAATTCATTCTTATGCTCTCAAATGTATTTCAGCTTATTTAAAAACGCCCTTTTACAAACATTCGTAATGTAATCAGAAACATTTATATTAGTCATTCCTTCTCCCGAAGACCCATATATAAATATCAGTCATTTGTACTTAAAATTTTGTCTAATTTTCAAAGAAATGCTGTCACAAAAGCATTAGTTCATATTATTTATTTGTAAGGATATCATAAGAGATGAATTATGTAAATCGAATACACATACAAGTAAACTAATTATTACTTTAAAGTTAACTAAATTTACAAATGTATAATTCTTATATACTCTAATTATTACAATAAATTATAGCTATTATTTTAATCTGAAATTCAGTTTATTTCCCAATGGATGTTTAGTTAATTCTCGATCTCAAACATATTGTCCAACATTTAAAAGCATATTTTAACAAGATTAGTAATCTGAAATACATTTTCGACCCCTAACATGTTATCCAACATTTGAAAGCATAATTTCAATAAGCTTCTTAGGTGGTAAATGGCTTTTATCTTACGAAACCTTTCTTTCGAAACTTCATTTGTTCTACCTCATCATTTATATGAACAGCTTTCTCTAATTTTCCTAGACAAGTTCCTCCGATGCATTAGTCCATCTTTGCCATTTATCAGTCGAGCCAATGTATGCAATTGATCGAGCCATAATGCCATGACTAATTAAGACCCAGAGACTGCCTCCCGAAATCTGAATTCGTAATGGGCACGTAGACATGTCATACGAAGATGAATGTAAGACTCTGGGCACAAATTCCGTTTCATAAGGCATTGTTACGAAGGGGATCCATTAGGTCATCACTCTTATATAGAGATCATATCTGAGTGTAGTTAACTAACTTGCTCATTTAGGCATTCATTAGGCTGTAGTAAAGAATCAATAGCATCTACTGTTCCATATTTCTTATTAATTTTCTTAAATTTTCAATATCTCACTATGCTTGATATTGTCTCTCTTTCATAAATATCAAAAGTATATACCTCTGAGGGATAAAAAAATTTGTCTGAAATGTGTAAACTTGTTTTCACTTCATGAAAATAAAATTTTAATTTTGACTGATAATTTTGTGTCTTTAAATAAAACTCTTTCAGTAGCAAATGATTATGAATGACTCCATTACATTTTTCTCCATTATTAATTCAATTTTTGTTTTAATTTAGGAAATTTATACAATTTATAAATTTGGAAAAGTTATTAAAGTTGCTGCAAAACCTGTCAGTCAGGTGACTGGTTTATACTTTGTAACTCTCAAAAATTTATCAAATTTTGGCCTAGCATTTGTTTGACAGAGAATCATCATATTTGAAATGATTTAAATGGTAATTTAACAAAATATAAAGAAATTTAATATTAAATTATAAATGCATAGTAGCAAAAAAATGTATACATAACAAATCACTTTAAAGTTAATAATTTATAATGAAATATTATAAATAAATTCTTTAAAAAAATTATTTAATTATTATTTAAATTTACACTAGGCATCCCCTAAACATAAGACATATTTATCATACAATTTTTTTAAAAGTTTAAGAGTACGTATTTATGGTTAAGGGGACGCGGTACCCAAAAAACTAAATCCAGTGTTTTTATAGCTAGCATCCAAATTAACATCCATCAAAACATCAAACATACATCCAAATTAAACTATTTTTACAAAGAAATAACATTCAATAAACATAAACGTAAAAATAATAAATATTGAAACATAAGTTTTTTAAAAACAAAAAATTTACAACTTCATCATTTTTAAAAAAATATATAATCACACTAGACCTTATCCCATACCATCTTTTGTTAAACGCATATGTTTCAACACAGGAAAAAAAATTTGGAACTCTACATTAATTTACCTAAAAGCCTTAGGGTTCAAGCTGAAAAAATTAAAATTTCAAAAAATCAACATAAAATTTCAAAAACCATTTTACTAAACTACTATATCATTTTCAATAAACCTCTACCATTATAAAGGATTCCCTCTTTTTTGCAATATCCTTAGCTCATAGCATTAGAGCGTGTTTAATTATTTTCTGGGAAGCCCTTAATTTTGGATACCACGTACTCTTAAGTTAAGAGTTTGTATTTATTCCTACAGTAATAGTTATTTGACTATACTTAAAGAAGTTCATTACAAGTAATTACATATCGAATGCCCTGTTTTTCCCGCAATTAAAAATCCTTTTTTTCGATGTATCTAAGATGGAGATCTCGGTGGTTTTTGTTTTATGCAGCAAATGCTATGCTCAATTAAGCGATTACCTTTACTTGGATTGTTCTCCCAAGTGAATTCTGGTAATTCTCGCTAATTCTCACGTTCGCTTCATTCCTGTGGAAAAAAAACCAAAAGAACATTATCGACTTTTATGCGCAATAACGAGACTAACTATAAAGAGTCTATGTTTTTAATATTGTGAATAATTTGTTACGAATTGCTTTATTTTGGGAAATTTGTCTGATCTTTCCCTCATTTTCCCAAATAATTTCAGTTTCGATCAAACCAATTATTTTTCCGTGACTTAAAAAATCTTTTGAGTTTTTGGATGGGACGCGTTTGCTTATGAGCATTTGTCAGACTTTTCAATAAGTGTGAATCGTAAGACAAAACTTTGGAATGATTTTAACTTTTGAACAATAAGAGAAAGGAAATGAAAAAAATAAATTCAAATCAAAGGTAATCATTTTACATTATTATTGTAAGCACATTTTATTTAATGATGTCCAGTTGCATTATTTCTGTATACTATTTTAACCCAAGTGTTTGTTAAATAATCAGAGCATTTGTCAGACTTTTCAATAAGTGTGAATCGTAAGACAAAACTTTGGAATGATTTTAACTTTTGAACAATAAGAGAAAGGAAATGAAAAAAAATAAATTCAAATCAAAGGTAATCATTTTACATTATTATTGTAAGCACATTTTATTTAATGATGTCCAGTTGCATTATTTCTGTATACTATTTTAACCCAAGTGTTTGTTAAATAATCAGAGCATTTGTCAGACTTTTCAATAAGTGTGAATCGTAAGACAAAACTTTGGACTGATTTTAAATTTTGAACAATAAGAGAAATGTAAGCACATTTTATTTGTTGTCGATGTCCAGTTGAATTATTTATGTATACTATTTTAACCCAAGTGTTTGTCAAATAGTACCACTTTGACTTAAAATGTATGTAACGAAAAACAAACGGAGCAGAAAAACTGGTGTTAATTTAAGGAAATTTCTGGCAGCCAAGTTGCTTTTAAAATTTCCGTTAAGAGTTTTTTAAGAGTGTGCGTGAACTAAACTATGAATATTACGATACATGTTATGTCTATATGTTGTGATATGGATTTTATGATATATGATATTTGGATAGAATATAGTGATATGACCTAATAAATATATTTTTAACGAGTAATCTTGCATATTTCCTGAAAGTAGTGATAAGTATGTCCCATAAAATTTTTTTGTAAGCATAGAGATTGTTTTTTTTACTCCTTTAGTAATTATAATTAAACAAGACTAAGATTTTAAAGTTAGTTTAAAGTTTACCACAATCAATACATATGAATAGTTTTAAATAAAGTGTATTTTGTACTGAATGCAAATTTTCAAATAAATTTTACATGAATACAAATAATAAAACTAAAGTATTTTTCAATCAAAGATACACATGAATATATTATAAATATTAAATCAAACAGCCAACAACCGAAAGTACAAGAAAAAGCAATCCGCTTATCTCTAATCCGATAGTTTGTGTGCAAAGAAACTTTCTAAAAAAATCCAATATCTATCCTATCCATTGTCCAAATATTCGAACCCTGGCTTCTCCATCAAGTAATAACTGGTTTCTATGGCCGGCTGTAGCCGCAATAAAGCTAGATTAGTCTGATATATTCTTACGTGAAGCTAATAAGTATGATACAAACTGAATATATATGAAATATGTCTATTTATAGCAGTATTCGAATATGAGTAGCATTTAAAACATATGTTTTATTACTTATTAATATATTAAATAGGACAATAAAAACTGGAATTTAAGTTTCTATTTTAAAATCATTATTTTTTTTATTATTTCCGAAAGTAGAAAAACACTTTAAATTATTATTTTTATCGTTATATTTATTGTTATTTTAAATTGTTATTTTTTAATTAAGGGGATACGGTACCCACACACACACACACACATACACACACACACAAAACATTATTTCTAGAAATAATAACATAAACTTGTAAATTATAGTGGTTTTATATAATGTTCACTCTAAATAAACATTTTCTAGATTCCCGGTCTTTTTCATTCCTCTTTGTCGGGCCACTTTTATTTGCCCCAATCAAGCTTGTTCTAAGCTACTATGGATTATATTTATGTATCTGACCTCTAAACATTTTCCAACAATTTTTTTAAGATTGCAATTTGTAACATGCCTTTACTTAAATAAAAATGACCATACATTAATAACTATTGAATTTTTTTTATCATGTTTCGGTCCTGGTTTTCCAATTACTACAGTAATGGTTAATAAGGAAATAAATAACTAAATAACATTTAAGAATGGTTGTTACATTGTGCCGCGTACCCTCAGTACCTTGGTCCTTTTTTTACTAAGTTAAATTATCAAATTAATTAATTTATATTTACAATAACAATACTTAAATAACTTTTACTATTCGTAATAGCTTAAATAACCGTTGAAGGTAAAGCGTACACAGCATTCATACATGAACATAAACTCAAGTGAGTAAAATAGAATATTTTACTCACTCATTCATTTAATATTTTATTCACAGATATATTAGTACAAGAAAAGTGAAGTACCTTTCTTCTCCAAATCAACTTTTTAAAGTAAAACTGCCTTTCAAATATAAATCATAATATTAAACTTTTTTATAAACATTTTCAAGCACAAAACTAACATTTACAACCGAAAAAATACATAAAAAAGCCATCCGCCAATGTGTACGGGAGGAAAGTTTCCTAAAATAAAAGCCAATCCTATCCAAATATATATTGTCCAAATATTCCGAGTTCTCCATTAAGCAATAACTGGTTTCTATGGCAGGCCAGTCGGATCTCGCATCCGCTTGACTGAAGCACCGATTCTAATATTGTATCCGTCGGCGGGAAGGCAAAATCGACCAGAAAACAATACAAACAAAAAATACCGGTGTCCTGTTAGCCATTATATCGATGTGTTTTCGGGGATTCCAGGATATACAGTCTTTTCTTTATGCCTTGATGTTTACTGGAGGACGATAGCTTGGAAAACGGATTTCAAGAAGGACATATGATTTCAATCGAGTGCTCCAAATACATCGGTACCGTCCTATTTCGTGTATGAATACATTTGACGCTTGGCTGTTTAAGTCAAGAATTAATGTTACGAATCGTTTTTGAGGACTCGGTTTTTTTCCTTTATTGTTTATTTTTAGTCATCTATCTCTTCTGGTTTGTTTGTCCTATTGAGGAATGGAGTTGCGTTGAATAAGAATGAATGAGAAATGTATTGAAGAAATGACAAACGGTTGAAATTTTGTTTGAGGCATTTAAATTTTCTGTTTCAATTGCAATGATAAGTATTACTTGAGAACTATACTCGCAATTTGTTTGTGTGCGTGAAGGAGCAAAATGTATTTTTATACATTTTTGAAGGTTTTTTAAAAGTAAAATTCATGTGATATTTATTTTATAAATGTTAAAGTAGAGTTATTGCAGTGCATTGTATCGATGTGTAATAAATCGAATTTAATTTGCATTCAACGACCCTTGTGGAATAAAATGTATATGCAACGAGTAAATTTTAGCGAAACATTAATTTATGTATTAACTTCTAAATTATTCTATTTTTGATTGAAAGGAAGGTATTTTTTTAAAACTTCTTCTAAATTTTAATGAACGTAATAAATGATTAAAAATTTGTTCTTTTGACTTTATATCTTCTTGATTACTTAATAAAATAATTACTCTTGATCCTGAATTTCGTAATTAATGTAATGGAAATTAATTATCTATATAATATTCGAGTGAAAGTAGTTCAATTATTTACATTTGAAATTTACCTGCATCAGAAAACAATTTTACTTTTAAAATTTCTCACAAATTTTACAAAATTTACATTTATGAACGATATGGTTGATTCTTTTAAAGTTTTTTTTTTACAAATTTTTCCAACATTTGTTGTCTATTATGCCATTAATGTTTGAAAAACAAACCTTAGTTATACGTTATAAAACAATATTTTTTTTATTATTTATTAAAAATTATAATCAGTTTAGAGCATTATCTTGTTTTTAAATCCTATTTTTATATCGTTTGGAGAAAAAAATAATTGTTTTTTTTATAATTTTTAAAAATCAATATAATTGTTTTATAGTAATTTAGCTTCTACAAAGGTACAAATATTTCCTCACTTTTATAATTACTCAGTAACACTCGCAGTAATGTAGACTCTATACCTTTTAGCCCTTATATGCCCAAGATAAACATAAATAAATTAAAAGCCAACTGATCGAAAAGTCCAATCACAAACTATTTATCAATTCCTCCAGCAAAAAAGCCAAAGAATAAAAATCCCTTGGTCATTATTTCCATACCACTCGTCCAACTGCGGTCACAATCTTGCGGGACAGCTATTGCCGTATCCAAAAGGAATTCTAATATTGTATCCGTCCACAGAAAAGCACAGACAATCGACCAGAAAACTAAGACCAGCGTCCAGTTAACCATTAGATCGATGGCTCGCACGAAGCCCCCTTTATTTCTGATGTGTACCGAAAGGCTGAAGATCAGACAAAAGAACAAAAAAAAAGAGCGAGCAAGGGGCGTGCCCACGGTTATCACCCTCAGATGAAACTGCTCGTGCGACTCCTCCGCATTAGTGCCGGCCATATAATTCTTTTAGCTAACTTTATTTTTCTTCTCGTCTTAGCTTACCCCTCTATTTATTATTTTCGTCCCCTTTGGAAATTCGTGCATTAGCTACGGTTCAGAGGGCAAAAGTCTTAGCGATTTGGGCTGGAGTTTCTTTCGCGATGACACTGTCATAACTGGAATTCACTGTGGTCAAATCTTTTCAGATCATTTAGGAGATTTCTTTCCGTGTTTGGTTTGCAGGCGACACTGGACGAAGTGTTGGATTAGCCTGTCTTTTTTTTATAGAACCATAGACCTTTGCTTAGATGGTTCAAAGGTTAAAATCTCTAGATTTTGGCTTGACTTTCTCTTGCGATGACACTGTCATAACTGGAATTCTCTGTGGTCGAATCTCTTCCAATCATTTGAGAAATTCCTTTTCGTGTTACAGACGACACGGGATGAATTGTTGGATTATGCCGCCGTTTTTATGTGTTGGGACCATAGACGGTTCAAAGATTTAAAAGTCATGTGAATTCTTTACGACATTTTCTTAACTGGAATTAACTGTGGCCGAATATATTCAGATCATTAACGAAATACCTTTCAGTATTTGGTTTACACTAGGCGGTGTGTTGGATTAGGAAAACATTGGTGTCTTAAGACAAATTAGAAATAAATGTCACGTGATTTCGGCTCAGGTATACCTTTTGATACACACTTCCACAAATTGAACTTACTATCAGTCTTTTTTTAAATCGTTTGAGACTTTTTCCCGGATTTAGTGTGCAAGAGTATACTAAATAATGTTCCTGAGGTGTCAGTTCTTAAAGTGTTGCTCAATGGAAGCATATGTTTCTTAAGGCATGCCATTATAATGTAACGTATGCTGTAGGACATGGAAAATCAATTGTTTTTAGTCTTATCCGTTGAGTAATGATGAGTAACTTGTTTATTAGAAATTATTACGTTATGATTAAAAAATTAACTATAGAACTATTACTGATTATGTTGTAATCTGTTGAAGGGCTTTTTTTTGTTGGGGGGGGGGAGGGTAAAAGCAAAAAAATTGAATATAATCCCGTAAGTTTTCTTAAAATTAGAATATTTTATAACGTACATTTAGGTTTTAAATGAAAAAACATTTTTAAAAATCTTTTTTTTAACATTTCTAATCAACGTTTTTTAATTCACCAAAAAAACTTAATTGGTTGACTTTCGTACTAGTATTTTTTATTTCCAATTCACTCCATCATTTTTTAAGTTGAGATTTCACATTACTATACTTTTAAGATTTCCAGAGAGATCTACTCAACTGGGTCGGCAATTTCATTGAAACATTCCGCATCCGTAATTCATTTAATGAAAAGGATCTGGAAATGTTTATCTCATTACATTGTCCACGAAATTCGATTGATTTTTCGAGTTAAATGAAACTCCCTTGAAAGTCCATGCTTCCTTAAATAAAACTCATTTCAAAGTAAGTCGTATATTCTTAAAGAAAGTGTTGCCTGAAAGCCCAATAACAAGGAGGGTCGTTTCGAGCTTTATTAAAAGTAACTCATTCTTACTGCCTTGAACGAAATTAAACACTTTTTATGGGACGTAAAATGCCCAATAAATCTCAGACTTTGTCCTAAATGTGGTCTAAGCCAATGATTATTTTTACTAAAGTACACTTTAACCACCGAATGTTTTTCAAAAGTGTTCGTTTGAAGCAACCCGGATATAGCAAGAGTTTTAAAAGTTTTTTATGCATTAAAAATATTTAAAAGCTACATTGTTTTAAATTAAGACCTAAATGACACTTAAAAATCCAACAATTGTTGTTTCCTATAAATTAAAAAAAACTATATGGATGTTAATTGAGTTTAGATTAATACGGTATCACAATACACTGTTAAAAATTATGCACTTTGTTTCACCGAAAATATGGCTCCTAGTAGCTGCAACGGCTGTGTGGTGAAACGTTAAACCATATTTTTGGTATTCGGTTGAACCATTTCTCAGATTTTTGTTTCCAAATCCAGAAAAATGGTTCAACCAAAACCGAAAAAAGGGTGAAAATTTTCACCACACAGCCGTTGCAGCTACTAGGAACCAATATCATGGTGAAACCAAGCACAAAATTTTTAGCGGTGTAGTCAGTACACACTTGCTCAAATGAGTTTACTTTTTAATATGCATAACATTTTTGTTAGATACTTAATTAGTCATTATTAACTATACGGAATTATTTGAAAGCAATCCATTTGACCTTTATTAAAGAAAATATATTTATTTTATTTTTTAGTTACAGTATAAGGACTTCACGTATTTTAAATGATAAAATTCCCCCCCAAACCCAGTTCCCTTTCGCAGCGAGTTTCCCTCACGTGCTACCGGCTTATAAGCTTTAAGTTTATATCATCTTGTTTCGCATCTTATTATGCATGCAACATAGAGGGTCCCTGAAATCGATAATATTGAATTTGCCGAAACGACACCAGATTTACCACTCTCCCCCAAATGTCTTTACACGCCCTGAAAAAAAATGAATAACCGACTAAACGAAAAAACAGGTTTTCTCCAGGAAAATGTGCATAGGTTATCGTCTTGGTACGTTCAGAGTAGCTGGTATGTGTTACATTCGCAGCGTTAGAAGGGATAGATTTTAGAATTGACTTTTTCAAAAAAGTATTGTTCATATAGGCATTATTTTTATTTTTTGAAAATTAAGAATGCATTAAAATGAAAGTTCAAATGTTGTAGTTCCATTTCTTTTGTATGATTTTACAACAAAACTATTAATTTGTTTATTAAAATACAATTGAAATAAAGTAATTACAAGTTGGTTAAATTTCAAATTATAGGAAATGCTATGGTTAGATGATGTTAGATAATAACTCGAATATCAAAGTAAATATTATATCAAAGTAAAACCCCACCATATCACCAACAATGTTTTTAAAAAAACAAACAAAACTTCGGGAACAAACAAGTTTAGTTATCACTCAAGGTCAAGAAGGAAAACAATTTTTTTAAAAAAATAAGAGCTGTTAGACTTAACAATAGAACTCTGCCGTGGGCAGGTAAACTTCAGTATCTAGAACAACGACTTGAACCATTGTTGTACGCACTCAATAACTGCAACACATATACTAGAACATTTATTAATCCAGGACAACAATGGTTCAATTCATTGTTGTCGATACTTCAGTTTTCCTGTCAACGGCAGAACAGGAAAAGAAACAAAAACCACAATCAAAAGAGCAAAATTCCTATTTTGTCAGAGACGTTAAGCTTAATATTTAACTATTTGTAAGGCGGCAAAACAAAGGATTATACGCTCATAAACGGAAATTTTGAGGTAAAAATCTAAAATATTCAAGTTTTTGAATAAGGCTCGGTTACCCACCATAAGGTTATGGGGCGAAACGCAAGGTGAAGGGTAAGAAATGTGTGGAGTTAAGGTTAAAGTCTAGAAGAGGGCAATAATCCTGGCCAAATCCTCGATTCTGAATAAATCTCCCTGTCAGGTCGGGCGTTGCCTAGCAACCTAGCTGGTCTGAATATGCCATGAATTATCACCCACAATAATGTAAGAGGATCAGTAAACTGGAGATGGGGGAATTCACAAATAAAAAAATAAAGGGGGATAATAAAGAAATAAAGACAAAGGATATCTTGGTGAGATATATTGAAGTTTCCAAGACCCCCCTACTCACCTTAATCCATATTGAGTTAAGATGTGGATTTATTTTTCGCTTCAATCGTTAACTTTAAATATACGCTCTGAGAGCATCAGTGGGGTTTAAATACAAATGTTCTTAATTAGAGTATTATTTTAATAAGAAACAACAAAATTTAAGAAGAGCAGTTGAGCATCTAGTGTTATAGCATGTAAAATTGCCATAGTGCGCTCCCTTGAAATCCATTTTTTATGTTTTCCATGTCTGTTTGTTTTTATTATAATGTTAGGATGAAATCTTTCTGGTTTTATTAAAGTTTAAAGCATATGCGCTCGTTTTATGTTTGATTTTTAATACACTAAAAGAAAGCAGGTGACATAAAGAAAGAAAACTGTTACATTTTTTAAAAAGTTATTTGAGATCTAAAATAATTTAATAAATAATATAGTGCTAACACAAGAAACATAACAAAAATAATGAATGTATATTATTATTTTAAAAAAATTAATTTTCAAAAATATTGACCAATGGCTTTTTAATCCTTCGATTTCATTTAAAGTATTAAATGAATATTATTTAAAAATAATTTTGGCTTTAACAGCAAGATCTATGTGTACATTATTTTTCAAATATTGAATTTTTAATATTTCTTTTGTAAATAAATAAAATTGCTTATTATTTTAAAGCCAGCACTTTAAGTGCAACGCATAAATGCTAGGTAGGTAGAAATAATGAGAGCCAGAAGTGAAACTCCATATGATCAAACTAAAGGATTTACTTAAATTTCTTTCGTAAATCATTTAATAGTACAGGAAGAAACAAATCGCTATAAAAAAAATAAAAGATTTTTCTCGTGTTACATCTTTCTATCTCTTATACGTGTTTTATTTATCCTATAAACTTCTTTTTTGGAGCAATCACAAAGTATTTTGCTATTCAAGGCGAGTTTTCTTCTAATTACGGAAGGAAAAAAATGCCGCAGTCACTTTATTTGCATATAGAGAATTCGTAAGCAATTATAAAGGTTTAAATAGTCACTTATTTCGGAAATAGGTAGTGGCAGTTCCGGGTTTTTTTTTAAACAAAAAAAATAAAATGTAAAAAGCAGTATACATTCTTTAAGATAATAGAAGATTCTTAAGATTCTATGGCTAACTAACTGACTTGGAATGGAAGTAGCGATAGCGTAGTAAGATGGTAAATGAGCACGGATAGTTTAAATTCTTCGAAGCTGATCTAGATAAAAATTAACTTTGCAGGGTTTTTTCCTCTAACATTTAACATGAGAAAATGGGATAATTTTATCAATTTGAAGTATTTTGGGCTAAAACATGCTGTAATTTAATTTAGCATATGCTTATTTTGATTTAGGTAAACTCATTAAAAATATAAATGCATAGATATTTAAAGTAAAACTCATTAAAAATATAAATGCATAGATATTTAAAGTAAAACTCATTAAAAATATAAATGCATATCTATTAAAAGTTAAACTTATTAAAATATAAAATTTTTTATTTTGGCGTCTAACAGTATTTTACGACAATGATTTCAATTTTTTTTTGAAAATTTCAAATACATGAACAAACATTGCAATAGTAACAATATATAGCATTATATTAGCTATATTGCAATAGTAACAATATATAGCATTATATTAGCTATATTGCAATGGTAACATGCAATAGTAATAATCTGTAGCAAACTTCTTGTGAATAATAAAAATAGTTATTGATAATTTATAATTTTTCTATAATAATTTTTTGGCATAACAATTATAAAATCAGCAAAGAGAATGTGAAAATAATCTCTTTTTTGTGATTCGCATAGAATTTAATTAAAATTAATGTAATAACAATTAATAATGATTAGTATTATAATTTAGTGTTATGTACGTAATGGTGATTATTTTCTTCAAACTTGTTACTAAGGAAAACGTATACGAAATTTACATTTAGAATTTGAAGAATTTTTTTTTGTCATTTCCAACGCAGGACTAAAATATTTAGCTTTATTATTAGCATTTGCTTTCTGCAAATATAATTTTTAGAATTCATGATTCAATAATAAGAATTTACTGCTAACAAATAATACTTACGTATTACTACTAATAAACCAAATTTATGTCTATACAAGTATAATTCCAAATAAATAAGGTATTTAATAATGCTTAAGGTAATAATGCAATTCATAGCAATCTAAATAACTTTTTCTTAAAACTTCTTAACCAATTAAGTTTAGCTGTTCCTTTATTCAAAATGTACTACTTATCTACTTCTATTTCAAAACGTAGTATAATATATTGAAATAAACCAGTTTGTTTGTAGTATTAAAAGCGATTTTTTTTGTTTGATGTTTCTTTAAATTCTGAATAATCAAATCTCAAAGTTCTATATAATCTATACCACGAGAGGGAGAATTCGCCTATTCAATAGTATTCACAAGACGCATGCCTAAGTGATGAAACTCCAAGCATTCAGTTCCTTATCTCGTTACGCCTTTGCTTGAAAAGTTTCTGTAAAGTGTGCCTTCGATCAAAAAGGTTCTTGGATTTTTTTTTTAAATGTGCGTAGAAATAAACGACGGTTACTGATAGCATCGTGTTCTTGGTCTGATATTTTTTCTAGACTTTAAATTTTACTTGTTTGTTGCAAGAGCCTTGTCGTTTTTTTTGGAAATCGGGAATTCGTTTCCTTACCCTTGACTCCTGCATTTTTGTGCACTAGTTTCTGAAAAAGTTTGTTATCCAAAAGAAGTCTCTTCAGCTTTTTTTATGTAAAAAACCCACCCCTTTTTTTACTTTACCATGTTATTTTAATGGGAAAACTTTTAAGTTTAAAGCAGATTTGGATTAGTTTGCAAGTTTGGTAATACAATTTTAAGTAATTGGTATTAGTTGTAAAAACGGAATAAAATTAATTAATAAAATTATTGTATAATTAATGAAATTATTGTATAATTAATGAAATTATTGTATAATTAATAAAATTATTGTATAATTAATAAAATTATTGTATAATTAATAAAATTAATACAATTTTGTAACCATATTTGTCTTTTTGTAAGACATTAAACTTTAAAAATATTTTTTGTGAAAAACTTTATAATTATTCTATGATAGTGGATTACACATTTAATCTGAAATGATTTTATTAAAAAGGATATAAGAAAAAAACATATTTCAATTATTTAGCTAATTTAACTATTAAACGTATACTCTTATCTAAAGATGTTTGAATGGCTTTCATTGCTTCGAAATATAAGTACGATTTTTTTTATTTCTCTTTAAAGTAAATAAGTAGTTTTTTGGTAAATTTATTTTAAGAATCTATCTCAATCCTCTTTATATATTGAGCTTCGGCTTTAAACACGTGTAAGTAAATCCGCTTCGGTGCATTTCTCCATTGGGAAAACTCGACTCCAATGTATTGTTTTTAAACCTCTTTTTTGTCGTTTTTTCCATTTGCGATTGTATCACCAAAGGAATAAAAACTATAAAATCCAAAAAGCACATCGTGGCTTAAGCAAGACAAAGTCAACTATCTAATTCTTTTTCGTATAAATACTCCATCGCAAAAAATACATCGGCAGTTTAGCTACTTTCGGAGAGCATCGTTAAACTCATAAGGAAGAAATACTTTTGGAAGAAGAATCATGTTAAAAATAAATAAAACACGGAACTAAACGAACCAAAAAGCCTTTTTTTTCGTCTTCATTGTCAGCGACATTAAAAATATCACTTAGCTTTTCCTTAGACTAGAGTATAATTGGGCCTTTTTGCCTTTTGGCCTTTGTTAAAAAAAACTAAGCGACTGCTGAATTTAAAGCTAAGGACCCCAGGAAGAAGCAACACTTTGAAGAAAGAGTAAGAAGCAAAATGAGACATGGACGATATATATAGGAAAAATAGCAGTTGCAGGCATCGATATTTTTTGGATCTTCAGAAGCGATTACGGTGTAAGAGCCAAGTTGTTTAATGACCTGAGTAGATTTTTATAGTCTGATATTTGTTATACGCCTTAAAATTACGTACTATCTGATTCTAAGTTTCTTTTCACATTTCAGATTAAGCGTAAGTAAAAAAATGTTTTGGAAGTATGGGCTTATTATAGTTATTTACTTGTAGTACTTAAAAGAATACAACTATTTTTTTGTTACAATTGATCCTTCTAGATTAAAGCCTAAAAATTCACTAAAACGATTAAAAGTATCTTCTTTTAGTTAAATATTTTCGTTGTATTTTCTTTTTATCAAATGCTCAATTATTTTTAAAAAGCATAATGTTAAAAAAGAACGTTATTTTTAAAAAAATATTAATAGAAAATCTCAGAAAAGAGAGTTCATAAATGTTTCTGTAACAAAAAATTTACAAAGTAATTCGCATGGCAATTTTTTTTATTTGTTATGGAATATATTTAATAGTAAATTTTAATAGTAAATTTTAATACGATGTTAATACCCAATAAAATTGAAAATTCTTCAGAAATAAGCAATTCTTGAGATCTGTTGTCGAGCGCTTCTGTAATTTTCGAATCTCAAACCAGAAACTTTCAATTTAAACAATTTAACAGACAAACGCGATACTAGTATAAAAAATATCAAACAAGATGATTAGACAACAAATAAAATAAAAAACTGATAGAAAATTATGAATGAAATTTCCTTTATAGCCTCAGAATAAGAGCAAAAACACAACAGACCGTCTACCAAAAATTCAATCTATGGAGCGGTGTTTCTAAAATTGAAAATTTCAACTCTCTCCAGACAACAGCTTTTGAGACAATTGCTCTATAAGATTGTTACTAGTACACTTTATTTATCATGCAAAAAAAGACATATTAGTCGGTTATAGTTTGTAAATCGTAAACAACCTAGTCAATATTTTTTAAACAGGCATTCAATTATATTTTAGAATATTTGTACGACATTATGAATGTATAAATTTTTATGCCGTAAGGTAGTGATTTATTTGAACTTAAATAAATCTTTTAAAAAAGTGGAATTTAATACAAATATGCATTACAGAAAGTAGGTTCTAAAAACTTCATATCTATGTTTATCCGCTTGTGTACAGATATTCATCACTTTTAATACATTTGATTGGTGTATAATGACGTCTTTATTTACATTCTGCAACGTAACTAGATATAATGTAAATTTATAATTAAAATGCAATTCTAAATTTAACAATAGCCAATCGTATCATCGTTTACCTAATAAAGAAACGCAACTTTTCGAGGGACATTCAATCAAAATATTTATAACATTGGAAAAAAACATGTATTGCAAACTTTTTACCACTACCACAGTTTTTGCACTATACACAAAAAATACACGACTGTCCATAATATAGCGATTATTATCTCGTCAAACGGGCTTGTATCACGTAGTACGAAAAGAAAACAAAACAACCAATGAAAGCGCAGTATGGAAAGCGTGACATCATAAGAAACATTCCCATTAATAATTTCTACAAATAAGTTACTTAGTTTAATCATGCTGCACTAGAGCTACTGTAAGGACTATTTGCAAGCCCTCGGTGGCTACACAAACAATAGTTTTAAAATATTAAAAACATTATAAATTTTTTTGAAAAAATAGTTATGCAATTAAAAAATATTCCTGGGGAGTTCCACACTCTTAAAACAAACGAGCGGTTTTAACTCAGTCTGAGTTAATTTCCACTTCTTTCCGGTGCCGAAAATGCACTTCTCCTATAGGAGTGATATTTCACTCTTTTTCGGAGTGGGTAAAAGAAATAAAAGAAAACAATCTGCGTCCTACACTCTTAAAACGAGCGGTTTTAACTCAGTCTGAGTTAATTTCCACTTCTTTCCGGTGCCGAAAATGCACTTCTCCTATAGGAGTGAATTTCACTCTTTTGTTTTAAGAGTGCACATTTTGCTTGCTCTTCAACTCACGGAAATTACTACGCAATGGACAACTGAAACGGCAACTCCATCAGTGACGTCACAGTTACGTCAAATGTTGTATTAAACCCCACAAACAAACCACCCGGCAACTTGTTGGTTGGTTGGTAGACATATATATTCAGGTTTGTGTGCTTGGTCAGCGACCCGCTTATAAACCTTCGTCAAGTAAGACAGACACAACAGACAACACACACACATAAGTGGATCCATCTAATTTTTAGAGACAGAGGCCAACTAGAGGATCCCCAGAATTGGCTTGTCACCCCCAGAGGTATTGATTTGGTATGGGAACTTAGAGGACTTTCGGACCCAACAGATTTAACGAGCACGTACTCCGCATACACTCGGTAGGTCTTCAGTGGTACCGGGACTCGATCGCAGGACCTTCCGATCCCGAGACCAAGACGCTGACCACTAGGCTCACTACGGCCCAACTTGTTCGTCTAAACAAGAACGGTCACGCATACAATGTCACTAGTAACTATAAACAAACCGGCGTGATGTTTTTTGTTTTCTGATTAAACTTGATTTAATCTAATTTACTCTTGAAATAATAAATATTGAGATAATGTAAGTCTTTTTACAGAAGCGGATATTTCAAATTTGCCTAAAATCGATTCCAATGTGGTGTTTCAAAGTTTGTTTATAGTCACTAGTGACATCACAGATACCACGTGACAGCCAGGAAGCGTTTTCGGGAGTGATTTTTCGTCCGAATTTTAAAATTCATTTTTCTGCCTTTTTATGGGGTATTTGAAAAAAAGAAAAAATACGGGTCTAATATTTTTGGCATAAGAATATTTTAAGCCAATAAAAAAAATTTAGTCAAGTACCCTATTCAAAATGCGCTCATGTTTCGAAGACACACTTTTAGCGCCTGTCAGCAACTATGCTACTGTAGCTCTAGTGTGACGTTATTTCAACCCCACCAAACCTATGCTGAAGTAGCCTCTGAGCAAGCTCTAGTAGGTCCTCCTTGAAAACCTATATTTATGAAAAATTGAAAATATTTTGCAACCGCCACAGGAATTACGTCACATTGTTTTAAAGTTTCTGCTATTAGTTGCGACCATGACTTTTACGCCCATCATCTGATCCATTTTAATGTTTCGTTGCAAATTAAATGTTGTCGCCTTGTGAATTTATTAGGAAAACGATGAAAAAGCACAATTCAAGTTTTTTACCCTGTAAGTAGTTTTTTGTTTAATTTTTAAATTCTTATTTTTTTATCTATATTTTTATTCAAAAACTGTCTATCGTTTATTTGGTGCCAAAAAGTTTCGTGAATCAGAAGCTAATTTTCTTTGATTTTATTGCAATTTTTTTAAAACTTTTTAAGGTTAATTGTCAGTAATTAACCTAAATCTTTATATTGAATATAGATGTGTTATAAAAATATTAATAAATCAAATTGTAAAAAATTTAAAAATTACAAATCATTTTTCATACTTTTTGGTTGCTTTTGTTTACTAATAGGACTTCCGGTATTTTTCTCTATTGTGGTTTATCTCTAATAGAAACAATAGGACAAACGAAGAATACATTGACTTTGTTTTTCTTTTTTGAATTATTTTTTAATTACTTCTATGTCAAGACACTCATCGCGTATTTAATGGAAAATATTTTTGAGACCCAAAATTTAAAGGTCGATATTAATACAAGTATAAAATGGAATTATTGATTTTTACATAATTTATACACTAATTTAGAATGTTATACCCCGTACTAAAATATTAACTTGTATGTGTTGAAACATATTAAAATTTTAATGCTGAGTAAGAATTTTATTCTAAATGCGAGCTCCTTTTATAGCGGTCTTTATTTTATTAGAACGGGAATATTGCCATTTTTGGCCCATTTAATTTCAAGCTGTCAATACTTTTTACAACATTCATAAAAGTTCTTTTTACTACCTACATTCTTTATTCTCCTAATTCTGTTTTAGAAACATGAATTTCCTTTTAAGTTGTATTTCTCGAGTATGGATCAGTAAAAATTTTTATCAACGCTTTTACTGATTAAAATGAGTTTTGGGATCCATCTTGCTTTGAGTCGGGGACTAGATAAAAATGACAAAATGTCATATTTAGTTAGAAAAGGGAATCTTTTGATAAATATAATATAAGAGAACATACATGATTATTTTGTAATTGAAACTAAAAACTAATGTTTATTTTTAATATTTATAAGGTTTTTTTTATAATATTTTAAACCGCAAACTATCTAGTCATATAGTTATATATTCAATATTCAACTAAATTTCAACTTTGCTACAAGGCTTTTAAAATCATTTTTAAAATTAGGAAATATATTTGGATTCAAAATGAAATACATATAATAAGTTTGTTTACATCATATTTAATAATAAATAATCGAAATCCTCTTTATTTAATTATTTAGCCTAAACGATTGAAAATTGGCAGAAGCATTTCAAAAAATTACTATCGATTCCAATATTGATATTACTTATTGAATAATAGCTAAAAAGCAAGCGTATTTATAAAACTGACATAAAATATAACTTTAGTAATGACGGATAAAATCAATTCGAACAATTTTACTCGTATTTGTTTACATACGCATACTTCTACATCGTTGTATTAAAAATAGATCTTTATATACAACAACAATGCCAAAGATTTTGACGAAAGACGAAAGTGTTCCGATCATTTTTAAAGTTTTGGTCGAAGAAAACGGTAACAAATTACAAAATAAAAAAAAACGGTACTAGGAGCGTGATCCTACTTAGTTATCTACACAAAATGATCCCGTCTTCTTGTTTCGCTATGAGGGACGTGATCTTATCCAACATGGGACTATCTTCAAAATAAAATAAAAAACTAGCATTGGAAATAATAATAAAATACGTAAGTGTTCAGTGAAAACAATTCCACAATTTTCAGACTTAAAAAAATATTACGAAACTGTAAAGAAAAGTAGAGTATACCATCTTAGAAAAGTTGAAAGGAAAAGTTAGGTAAGTGGACATTTTTTTAGGAATGTTCTGTCTTGAGTTGCTGTATTGACATCTAAATTATAGTTTTATGACGTTTATAGTTTCTATAAAAATGAATCTTAAAATTGAATATTTAATTTGTATCAATTTAAAACAGCTTATAACAGCTTTGTAATCATTTTCATTATTTGAAACAATTATGGCTAGTGTGTCAAATTGCATATACAAATCTTAATCTACATTTTTTTATTTTAAAAAAATCATACTATTGAAGAGCCTCAACGTAAAAATTTTACATTTCTATCAGATATTAAAGAACATAATTTTTAATTTTTAAACTTGAAATAGTTTTGTTTTTAAACAAGTATGAAAAAATAATTACAATACGGAAAAATACTTATTCAGCAGTTTTAGAAATTTATTAAAAAAATTTATAAATACTGATTAAGTAAAGATAATAACTGTAATATTTGAAAATTTATTTTAATCTTTATTTTATCACCAATATTTTAAATACGGTCTCGCTGTCAATTTTCAAATATATTGCAACATTTTCAACAAAGCCTTCTTTACAATGCCACCAAAATTCCCCATTCGCGACCTAATGCGATCCTATACTTGATGGCTGAAATCCTTTTACGATACCAACGGATTTCCCACTTCTGTCTTTTGAGGAAAGAAAACATATCATCAGCCTTAACCTTTGGCGACACTTCAGAGATTTTATTGAACATTTGCTTCCACATTTTCCAAGCCCCCCTCCAGTGTCATTTGTACCATCGATGTTTAAATCAATTTTCTTTAATAATATGCCGAACATAATTCTCCGTAGTCGCAGGGAAAGAACCGTTCAATAATGACGAACGTAGAGGGTTTTAATCAAAAATCGATAAAAAGCCATATTCGTTTCCTCTTACTATCATCTTCCTCCCCCACTAACAGCACTGATTTTCTAACTTGATTTTCCCTCTTGCTTTCGAAGCCAGTGATACCCAGGATTTCCCGAAAACTACCTCATTTTGAGAAGACACACTGAATCGTTAATTAGAATATCGACTGCTTCAGGGGTATATAAAAAGGAAGCGGGGATGGCCAGAACATAAACCCACTCTCGATTTGTGTCGAATTTGCCATCGTGTCGGTGTTGTGAGGCATGCGAAGCCCTTTACACGTGCCCCAATGTTGTCATTGATCATTTTCAATCCATATGTACATGGATTTGGGTTTTTTAACTGTCGCTTTCGCTCGTAATCGAATTTTTCCTGTTTGGAATGTCCGTAGAATGGAGCGGCGATTAGTAGCGCCTCTCCAGTGATGACAGTATCGTTTTTTAATCAACCTGAAGGTGAAAATTCTTTTATGGGAAATGAGATGGTTGAGCGACTCATGCACATGTTGCAGGTTGTCTTTTAGTTTTAAATGTGAGTACTCTTTTCTTCGAAATGTATTGATCAATTTTCTTATTTATTTTTATATCTAAGAATCATCAATGGGATGAGGTGGTAAAAGTGTTTATACTAAATAGGACTTAGAAAAGTGCGTTATAGGTCGAGTATTGATTTAAGTTCATTGTGCAAAAATAAGGGCTCATGGTGATTTTCTTTTGAAGATTGAATTATCTTTTGATATTGATTTCAATATTACATCTTTGCGAGTTGTGTAATAATTTTATTATTAATAAATTTCACCCAATTTTTTTTTTCACTCTTTAGTTTTTCTGTTAGTTTACAATATTTTGACACACATATAAATAAAAATTTTGCTTCTAATAATTTATTCCCAGTTTGATAATCGTAATTCTATACCTGAAATTTTCAAATTTGATTGGTTTAAATTATTTCAAAGTTTATAATATCTCCTTTGGTATGAATGCTGTTCAAACACTTTGTTAACGTCTGCATCTTCAAAAACTGCATCCACTGATTATTAGTTTTAAAGTTATAATAACTTTTATGACTTGTGCAAAAATTTAAACGACATAAACTTTGATGAAATTAAAATGGCTTCTGATTGCATTAAAATTTTACCAGTACGATTCACTATTTCTTATATTCGGAAAAGGAAGTTCATAAATGTGTATCACTGGTATACAGTGTACGTTTTTAAAAAAAATGTGTTGCCAGGAATATCATTATTAAATGGAGAAAACATATATCTTATCATTTAGATATTTATGCTGCACGTTTAAGATTCGTATTCGTTTCCTAAAGAAGACCTCACCTTAAGAAATCAATTTTTTACACACCTTGCAACAAATGTTTTCACTGTCAAAGAATTCACACGCATCCCACATTAAGAACGAATGGAATAATAGCAATACCAGGTTTTTAATAGTTCATTGGAAACGTCCATCCAAGTAATAAAAACACGCGCTCTGTCCATTTTTGAAATCAACCTATAAAAGCTGGCTCGTCTTAGAACTGTGGCTAGATTGAGTGATTGAGAAAGTCTTATCAGTTGCGCTTGCCCTTCCAGAAAGTAGGAGCGACTGCACTAATTAGTGGCTCGTAAAAATGACTCTTTGGACGGCGGGGGTCTAAATGATGTGCGAAAACCGGTTTTCTGAGATAAGGCAGTGGAACTTTCTTTTGAAATTCCTCATTCAAGGCTTTCTTTTCGACCGAGAAGTTGCCAATCGTTCGATCTTTCGGCAGTTTTGAGGATCCTCGAGCCACAAATAACTCTTTTTAAAACAACGAAGGAATTTTTTTTTGCTCTTGTAAAGCTTTTATAAGTAACCTTCCCAGGGGGAAAAGGAACGTTAAAATTGGGAGACCTTTCGTTTTTTTGATGCATCGATAATATCAGATACCATTCCTCTGCATTCTAAGTTTTCTTCGTCGGAGTAAAACTTTATGCAACTCTTTTCCCATGAAAAGTTGTGCTTTTTGGTATTTCAAATCGATTGAAAGCCTATTCCGTTCGAAGGTGTTGTCGTGGAGAGAGGGCAGTAAAGTTTCCCTCCTTAAAAAAGATTGACTAGAATTCTAAAATTCGATTTGGTTTGACTGAACTGATAAGTATGATAGGATTTTTGGGGGGGATTGTATATAAAGAACTTTTTCCATAGTAAATTTATCATTTAAAATTTCATTTTTAAGTAGATATACGCAAAAAGTAATATAGAAAACATAATTGTTATGAATATATTTTAAAAAAATCGAGTATTTTTTGAAATTCTGAGTTTTTTCTTTCAAAATAAAACACTAGATGAGTAATCAAAAACCTTAAGACTCGTAAAACATTAAACTGCTTAAAATTTATGCTATAGAATTGAATAGTTCTTTAGTTCAACTAAACATTCATAGAATATATTTCTGCATTATTATTAAATACAGCTTTATATACTTTTAAGTATCACAAACTACTGACTTTATAAGAGTTCCGAACAACTATTTCCATTTTCTATCCAACCAACCGAAATTAATTTGCATCTAAGGCTTAAAAGTATATCCCTTATTTTGACTTAATGAAGTTACTGGAATTGCAGAATTTCTCAAAGGTTTAATAACGTATATCCAAATACGTTCGATTTTTGCTGAAAAAAAACTTTTATATACTTATGACAGTTTTTATTAAGTTTAATCTTTTTAAATTTGGTGTTTACGTTCAAATCACAGCGATGCATTCTATCTAAAAATAGAGTTAATAGTTTATTATGCTTTATTTTTTATAATTTTACTTATATTATTTTTTGCATTGAAAATAGCGTTTGTCTTACTAATTGCCAATTATGGGGACCAGTGTACTTTTAGAATATCTGCGAATTCGTACTTTCTAAAAAATAAATTATTATTTCGTACTTAAGAATTTCCAAGAGTTTTAAGGCTTTTCAAAATAACTCGTTTTTTGCACAAGGGTTACACTCTGAAAAAAATATTGCTCTTATTTTACTAATTATTTTTAAAGCAATTTAAAGAAACATACCTCGAATTCCATTTCACTGAATAAAAAAAATGACCTATTTTTTTCGCTTAGAAAGTGTTTGCCAATCCATTTTTATTAATTGGTGCAATAGTTGGGAGTATTTTTTGATTATGAAAAAATAAAAAATTAAATTACTTTTCCCAAAAATATTTAAAGTAAAAAATACATATAAATGCTATTGTATTTTTAAAGGTTATAGCTAAACATACATTTCCACTTAAAATTTCTATTTTTCTTTTAAATAAACGTAGTTTCCCTTTTCTTGTGTAATTTATATAAATAAATGAGTGCTGCTGTTTTAACTGCGAGATATATAGCGTAGATATTATAATGAAGTACCATTAATATAAACTTAAAATAAGATTGGGCAAATCATCTAGTGAGGGATTTTTGTTTCTAAAACTTTGTGGATATTAGAATAAATCATTTTAAATTGTTGTATTAGAACTGAACCAGGCACATTAATTTTTTTTAAATAAATTCTCAAAACTATTATTTTGAGTTATGTGTTTCAAGAGAAAATAAACATTTATTTTCATTATATTCTCTAATAGGTGTTCCACAACTTTAATGTGGAAAATAAATTATTT